>SJYF01000760.1:1544540-1561693 GCA_006410515.1 Procapra przewalskii
CTCCTGACTTAGAGGCTAATCATACCTAAAAATTAACCTTCCCAGCAACACTGGACTGGTGTCTGACCAAACAGATAGGCACCATAGTCTAGCCAAGGTGGTACAAGAAATTAGCCATCACGCAAATAATAATATTCATTTTTATACGCCCAGAGCCTAGCGTGGTGCCTAGGAATTAAGGACAAAGAATTGAGACTCTGGGAATAAGGAAATAATGTGAGAAATAAGGGTGGAAGCAGAGGCTGCGGAAGCTCGCGAGAGGCTGCTGCTAAGTAGCTAACTGTATTTTGTGGGCAGCGCGGCGTCTTCTAATCGTTTTAATGAGGGGATGGGGGATGCAGTCTGTCTTGAAGGCAGCATGGAGACTGAGGCGCAGGGTGCAGAATCGCGATGGAGCCAGGGCAGGAATGGCAAGGCCGTGAAGAAAGCAGTGTTCTGGGGATGGAGGCGTCACAGCAGTCGGGGGAAATGGAGCAGAGGGCCTGGAGAGAGAAAAGAGGCAAAGAACCGCCACCTTGTTGGAGAGTCAGCACTGAAATTTCACGTAGTTTCTTTGTCTCCTTACTGCTGAACTTCCTGAATACTTTTTTATCTTTTAGAAAGAAAATTAAGACCTTTTGTTTATGTATTTTGGCATGCAGGGTCTTTGTTGCCGTGTGCAGGCCTGCTCAGTGGCGGGGAGGAGGGGTTCTCTCTGGCTGTGGAGCGTGGCCTCTGGGGCACGTGGGCTCCAGTAGTTGCTGCGCCCTGGGGCGTGTGGGATCTTACTTCCCGGACCAGGGATTGAGCCCACGTTCCCTGCATTGCAAGGCAGGTTCTTAACCACTAGGCCACCAGCCAAGTCCCTGAACTTACTGACTGCTTTAGAGAGAGCTTTAGAAAGATGTCAACAAAACTCTGAAAGCCAAGCATCCTATTCTTTTTTAAAAAGGAAAAATTTATTTCGACAACTCTACGTCTATACATACAATTTCTTACTCTACGACGACCACTGTTAGCTTTCTCCATGGCCCCGCTTAGTCTTCAGCCGTCTCTAATCACAGGGCTGTGTATAGTTGTAGTTATGCTGTATATATCATTTCATATTCTACTATGAGAGAATACTAATTTATAGCTACATGCATTTAACAACAGAAAGGCTTTATGGTCAATTGATGAACCGTAGTTTACTGGACTGTTTTCTTTTTGTGGGACACCTGGATTCCCTACTGCGTTTTTGCCTTTATAAAAGATGATGGTCTAAGTGATTTTCTACCTAAAGCATTTTCAACATCTATCTTGCACTATAATTGACATGTAATAAACTGCACATAATTAAAGTATACAGTTTAGTAGTTTTTGAGATGTATATCAAATGGAATATCACTACAGCCGAGATGATTAAGCTAGTCATCGCCATCGGATGTTTCCTGGTGTGCCTTGGCAATCCCAGCCTCCTACACCCTCTCACTTTCCTGCTTCTTCTTTATAGGAAATCACTGAAGAGTCCTCTGACACTGCAGATTCGTGCCCGTAGTTAGAATATTACATAATGGAATCACTCGATATGTCCTCTTTTTTTGAGCTGGCTTCTTTGACTCGGCCTAATTACTTTTAGATTTACCCATGTTCTCAGCAGTTGATCCCCTTTTAATCCTGAGGAGTATTTCATTTTCTTGATGTGCAAGAGTTGCCTTATCCGTTCACATGCTGATGGTTTTTCGGTTTTGGAGGTTGCAAATAAAGCTGCTGTGCCATTCAGGTACGAGTCTTTGCATATGTGCTTTTTCCCTTGGGTAACACCTGGGAGTAGAATGGCTAGATTATACGGCAGGTGTGTGTTTAATGTTTTAAGAAACTGCCACACTTTGCAAAGCGTTTTCATTCCCACCAGCGGTGAATGAGAATTCCAGTTGCTCTGCGTCTTCGTCGGTATGTGGTCTTTGTAACCGGAGCCATTCTTTAAGGCAGGCAGTGGTTATCTCATTGTGGTTTCCAGTCATATTTTCCTAGTGACCAGTGACGCTGAAAATCCTTTCATGAGTTTATTTTCCATCTGTGGGTCTTCTTTTTTTATATTTATTGATGCGGCTACACCAGCTCTGTGTTGCAGCAGGAGGGATCCTTAGCTGCGGCATCTGGGTTCCAGTTCCCTGACCAGGGGTCCGTTGGGGCCCCTGCGTTGCGCACGTGGAGTCCTAGCCCCGGGACTCCCAGGGAAGTCCCTGTGTATCTTCTTCAGTTCACGTCTCTGCCCATCTTTTACTATGTAGTTTACTTGCTTATTATTGAGTTTTGAGAATTCTTTATGTATTGCTTTATCAGGTTAGTTACCAAGTAGGTACTCAATGAAAGTCTATTAAGAAAAGATATATTTTGCCCTTGTTATAAGGGAAATCTGTTTTCAAAACAAAAATATTAATTACTGTCATTGAAAAGGAATGCTGTTGTTATCCTGGAATATGTTTTACACGGTAAATATTCTTGAATTGTTTCATTTCAGCGCTTTCTAGCAGCTTCCTCTGCGCTTGTTGGGTTATATTGGCATGACTTCCGTGATTAGTGACGTTCCTCTCCTATTAATTTCTCCTGCCTGTTCTTCCTGCCTTTTCACCAGGGCAAGACCCTCTAATAGTTTATCAAACAACATGTGTGATAAAGAGTACCTTTGTTTTGATTGCTTTTAAGAAACATGCCACTAATATCTACATATCCACTAAGAACAATATTATTAAGGCTTTTGTTTAGTTTTCAAAAATCCAAAGTCAAGCATGTGCGTCAGAGTCTATAAAATCCTTCTTGAAGTCTTCCAATATACTGAGTGTCGGCAGAGCATATGAGGGGTGAGTCACTGTTATGAGAAGAACGTATTTGGCTTTTGGTTTCTTTCCATTTTGCTTCCAGACTTTCCATCCTTGGCCCTGAGCTCGGAGGAGGCCTTTACGCTCACTCGTCTCATAGCTCAGGTTGCTGTAGTGCTCACGTTCTCCGCTGGCCTCGACGCTGTCTCCGGCCTGCTCGTTCGCCTTTCTCCTTGGTCCTCACCACTTTTTATCCTTCCAGTTAGATGCTCTGTTAAATCGATCAAAACTCTCATCTCCAGGACGCTCCAGGAGCACTCACTCACCTCTAATCGTTCACTTCCTCACCAGTGCTCAAAACTCAAGGCTATACCTATTTATGTAGCATTAACTAAAAAACATTTTATGATGGAATTCCTTTAATTTTGATGCCAGTGCTTCTCCTAAACTCAAATTTTGATAAGGGCTCTTTTCTTAAGGGCAACCTGAAAAACGTAATTAAGAACGTCAATGGAAAATTTTCAACTGTGCACTAACTACGTAATTTTGAAGCGCTAATATTTTGAAATGTTTCTGTGCTTTCTTTTCCCAGCCCCACATGACTGGAATGTTCTCTGGAGCTCTGGGGAGGACACTCAGTGTGATGTCATGGTCTAGGGCATTCCAGGCCCAGGTCTTGCTCAGCCAGTAATTCTGTGCGGCTGTGAACAGCTTGGCTGATCACACAACAAAGGACCCTCATCCCAGAGTTCATCCCGTGTCCACACGTAAAGTGAGAGTCATCAGGGAGGTGGAAACAGGACTCCCAGAGGCTGGTTCCTGGCGCTACACGCAGGGCGTAGGGAGCTGGGCTGCTGGCGCTCTTTCTGTGTGAAATGCAACCTCTCTTCCCTGGTGACTCAGCAGTAAAGAAACCGCCTGCCAACGCAAGACACATGGAGTCCATCCCCGGGTCAGACGGGTCAGGAAGGCCCCCTGGAGAAGGAAATGGCAACCCGCTCCAGTATTAGTGAAAGTGAGGTCGCTCAGTCGTGTCCCACTCTTTGCGGCCCCATGGACTGTAGCCCACCCGGTTCCTCCTCCACGGGATTTTCCAGGCAAGAGTACTGGAGTGGGTGCCATTTCCTTCTCCAGGAAATCTTCCCGACCCAGGGATTGAGCCCGGGTCTCCTGCATTGTAGGCAGACGCCTTACCGTCAGTATTCTTGCTGGGAAATCCCATGGACAGAGGAGCCTGGTGGGATCCAGTCCATGGGGTCACCAGAGAGTCCTACAGGACGTAGCCACTAAACAGCAAAAGTAGGAGCACCATGGATTTCTGACACAGGTGTTCCCGGCCGCAGAAAGCCCAGAGTTATCGTTAGCTGTGCACAGGACTGTGTCTGCCTCAAGGGCCGCGGTTTCTGGCCTGCTTCTGTCGCCAGCCGGGTGTGTAAGTTTAGGAAAGCTGACTGGCGCTTCTGAGCCTCACTTTGCTCCTCCATGAAATGGAAAGAGTGAGCTCGGTGATTTCTACAGTCTCTGAAAGGAAAAGCGTGCCCACCTGCAGTTACTCTGGGCGGACGGTGGAACGGGATGCACCGGGCAGGTCAGGCCTGGTCTCCCCCTGGGGCGCGGAACACGGAGCTCGCTGCAGGCCAGGGGCAGCCCGAGTCCTCGGCGCAGCCCAGCTCGCCGGGCGGGCGCACAGACGCGGCGGAGGAGCGGCGCCGCGGACGCGCCCATCTCGGCGCCTCTGCTGTGCGACGNNNNGCGAGAAGGCCGAGCGCGAAGTTCAGGCTCGCTTGCGGTTCGATCCAAGCTAAGCCAAGGTTCTGTTTCGTTTTCCTTCCCAGCTGGGAGCTGATTTCAGGAAGACTTCCGTCCGGGGATGTATTTACTGTAGAGTGTCAAGCGCGCTGAACAGTCGGCCATGCAGTCACCGAAGGAAAACCCGGAGGGACGTGTGCCGGCCGCAGACTGGGGGCCGCGATCGAGCACGCGTGTCCCTTCCCCCCGCTGTCCCGAGCATCGTCGCTTTCCTCCCTTTCTTGTGCACTCGCATAGTCTAAGCCCTCCAAGTGCTCATCGGTGTTTTCCCTTTGTTGGCCATCAGGCACAGGATGATTTTATCAACCGTGAATTTTCCCTTAGCTAATGATCGCAAGCAGTGGGAAGCTGGCAGGGTAGAGAAGAGGTGTTTGTGTGCGCGCTTAGGGCTCGCATGTGTGTGTGTGTGTGTGTGTGTGTGTGTGTGCTGACGGCTTGGGCATTTGTGTGTGTGTGTGTGTGCACGCACTGAGGGCTCACACGTGTGTGTGTGTGCACGCATGTGTGTGCTGATGGCTCAGGCATTTGCATGCGTGTGTGTGCACACACGTGTGTGTGTGCTGACGGCTTGGGCATTTGCATGTGTGTGTGTGCACACGCTGAGGGCTTGCACATGTGTGTGTGCATGCACGTGTGTGCTGATGGCTCAGGCATTTGCATGCGTGTGTGTGTGTGTGTGTGTGTGTGTGTGTGTGTGGTTGGGGAGAGGGGTTCTGGTGCGTGTGTATGGTGGGGGAAGAGATCTGATTACAAAAGTAACAAATACTCCTTGTACAGTTATTTCCAGAGTGGAAAAAGGTAAGAAGAAGAGAATAGAAGCCAACCACATCCCTAGCAAATCAGGAACAACCATGGTTAGTATTTTAGCGTGTAGTCTCTTCTGTTGCTCTCCACATTTCTGTTGAATGGATTTTAGGCCCCATGCTTCTCAGCCGTTTTGCCAGTTTCAGTCTCTAAGCAGCCCGGCCTGCCTGGGAGGCCGCTCCAGTCCGGTCCGACTCTTTGTGGCCCCGAGGGCTGTAGCCTGGCAGGCTCCCCTGTCCGTGGGGTTTTCCAGGCAGTGCTGGAGTGGGGCACGTGCCCGTCTTCTGTCCCAGGGAGCAGACCGATGTCTCTCTGTCTCCTGCGCTGGCAGGTGGGTGCTTTACGACTGGCGCCACCTGGGAAGCCCCTCAAATAGCCCCACAATCAACATGTCTGTCCACACTGCTACTTCCTTCAGAGAGGCTCCTAGTTTTAGGAAGACCATACTGCCGAGTGTGGACTCGATGTTTTTCACCTTAGGACTCCCGGCTCCTCTCACTAAACTGCCTCATTGAAAGACACTTCTCTCTCAGCATCCGCCCTCTGTGCTCTCCCTGATGACTGAACGCTATTCATTTCTCAATCTTTGATAAGCTAATAGGTGAAAACAGTATCTAATTTCCGTATTTCCCTGATTGCTAGCAATATTGAACGTTTTCACATGTTGATTAGCTCGTTCTAGTCCCCCTTCTGTGAATTATCTGTCCATGCCATTTGACTATTTTCTCTTCTGTGTGAGAATATTTACCCATTTCCATTTTTATCACAGCTATTTTCCCAGTGTGCTGTTTTCCTTGACTTTCTATAATGACTTTTTGATCCACAAAATTTTAAGTTTTCATGTTTTCAGACTCGTGATCTTTTTCTTCACAGTTTTTTCCAGTGTTTTTATACTGAGAAAGTTTTCTGCATCTAGAGACCAGGTTAATATCCACTTCCATTTTCTTGGTTGGTCTGAACTCTCAGATTGTTTGGTGCCTTGGGATTTAGTTGTGCATCTAGCATGGGGTCAGGATCTAAGCATTTGTGCTTCTGATTTGCTTGCCAGTTTGCCCTTCATCATTGGTTATAATAGACATTCTCTGTTCATATAAAATGCCTCGATTATCACATTCTGTACTGAGTTCTTCTACAGGCTAGGGGATATTTCCAGGCTGTGATCCTCTCTTTTCCCACATTCTAGCACCAGGAACACACTCCCCCCACCCCAGTTCGTCTGATATGCTCTGAAACCCGGTATTTCTTGTTTTCGCATTGCTCTCGGCTCTTCCTGCCTATTTATTTTCCGAATGAATGGTAGAATCATTTTTGTGGAGTTCCAAAAACCTCCCTTTGGGGTTTTGATAAAAATTGCATTCAGTCTGTAAATTAATTGGGAAGAATCTGGCATCTTTGCGGTGCTCATCTTCCCATCCAGAAATACACATGTGGACATTTAAAAATGTCCTTTTTTATGTCTCCATGGAATTTTGTAGTTTTCTTTATATAAATTCAACGCATTTTTTATTGAAGTATTTTAAGATAATTTTATATATGGGCTACCTGTTTAATGGAATCTTTCCCCCCTTTAGTTTAGATCCAGTGTTTTTAATATCACTTTTCCCCCAGTGATTGCCAAGTACTGACAAGAATCTGAGGGAGAAATGTGTTTGTTTCTTTTCCAGCTTATACACTCAGAGATTTAGAAGTAGAACTGACTTTAAATGTAACATTAAACTGGAATCCTGAAAAGTCAGGTTTATTTAAAAACCATGTGACTGATGGGGCTTCCTTGGCAGGCCAGTGATGAAGACTCCGTGCTCTCAGTGCAGGGCCCACAGGTTCTGTCCCTGGTCGAGGAGCTAAGACCCCATATTCTGTGGGTGTGGCCAAAAACATTACCATGTCACTCATTAGAGAAGGGCTTCCCTGGTGGCTCAGTGGTAAAGAATCTGCCTGCCAAGGCAGGAGACGCAGGTTTGATCCCTAGATCGGGAATCTCCCCTAGAGAAGGAAAGGGCAGCCCCCTCCAGCATTCTTGCCTGGGAGATCCCATGGAAAGAGAACTAAACAGCAACGTTTTGGAGAGTAGCTGACAGACTCACAAATGTCCGTACTCTTTTCACCGAGGACATCCAGAACTTAACTGTCCAAAGCCAAACTCACGCTCTCCTCCCTCGTATTAATCTCCTATGACCGCCGTAACCAGTCACCCCAGCTGCAGTGACTTAGCTCACATTTGCCAGCATTCCGCTCTGGAGGCCAGAAGTCCAAAATGGGCCTCGCTGGGCCAAAATCAAGATGTCAGCAGGACCACCCTGCACCCGGAGGCTCTAGGGGAAGAGCCGTTTCCAGCTTCTACAGGCCACCTGCGTTCCTTGGCTCACGGCACCTTCCTCCATGTCCAAAGCCAGCAGCTCAGCGTCTTCCAGTCTCTCTCTGACTCTTTACTGAGCCTTCTCCTTCCCTACCTTTAAGGACCCTTGAGAATACACGGGGCCCACCTGGATAGTCTAGAAATAACCTCCCATTGTAAGGTCAATGACCTTAATTCTCTCTCTTAATACAACCCTCTCCCCGCTTTCCCATTGAACCTAACTGTATTTTTCAGGGATTCAGACATGGACATCTTTGGAGGGCCATTATTCTGCCTACCTCAGCAAGGATGCACTTTCAAAATGTTGATTTAAGCATGTTAGCCCTCTCCTCGAAGCAGTTCAGCAACTTCCTATAGCCCTTTGGATTATAACCAGCGTCTTTAAGTGGCCACCAGGCCCTGAGCGATCTCAGTCACCCTGCAGGGTCCCTGGACTCCATGCTCATCATGTGCGCGCTGGGGGCGCGGCTTCTTCCAGTTCCTTGAATGCACTTGCTGTCTCTCACCTCGAGGCCCTTGCCCATGCTGTCCCCTCTGCTGGACCACTCTTCCCTGCCCCCACCTCCCTGTTAACCCTTAGCTCTGATCGCAACCCCATCCGCTTCCTCAGGGACCGCTTCCCCGGCCTCCGCACCCGGCTCCTCGATCTTGCCCTCTCGTGGTGCCTTGTCTCTCTCTCATGGTGCTCAGCCTCCCTGGTGGCTCAGATGGTAAGGAATCTGCCTGCGATGCAGGAGACCTGGGTTCGATCCCTGGGTTGGGAAGATCCCCTGGAGAAGGGATAGGCTACCCACTCCAGTATTCTTGGGCTTCCCGGGTGGCTCAGCTGGAGAAGAATCCGCTTGCAATGCAGGAGACCCGGGTTCGATCCCTGGGCTGGGAAGATCCCCTGGAGGAGGGCATGGCAACCCACTCCAGTATTCTTGCCTGGAAAACCCCCATGAACAGGGGAGCCTGGTGGGCTGCATTCCACGGAGGTCGCAAAGAATCAGACACGACTGAGTGACTAAGCATAGCACACAGGGCACAGGGCACTCAGCACACTGGTGATGCTACTTTCTTGCTTACTCATTTAATTCTCTCCCTGGCTGGACTAAAAGCTGCAAGGGACTCTGTCTCTTTTTGGCTCACCCCTACACCTTCAGCACCTAATGCTCCTGGTTCCTAGTGGCTTTCAGGGTGTATCTGATGAACAAATAAATGAACTCAGTGATCTGTTTTTTAATATAATTTTTAAATTTTTATTGTATTGTGTATCTATTTTTGGCTGTGCTGGGTCTTGCTTGCTTCCTGTGAGCGTGCTCCAGGTGCAGCAAGCAGGGACTGCTCTCCAGTTGCGGAGCACGGGTTCCGGGGCATGCAGGCTTTAGGAGCTGCATCACATGGGCCTGGCTGCTCCATGGTATGTGGAATCTTCCGAAATCAGAGATTGAACCCATGTCCCCTACACTGGCAGGCAGATTCTTATCCACTGCACCACCAGGGAAGTCCTCAGGAATCTATTTCTGAGAGAAAGGATTTTTAATGGATGTGTTCATTGGTACAGATATAAAAGCAGGAAGACTGGGGCATTTCCAAAGCCCAACAGACATGCAAATTATTATAGATCCATTTGGTAATGTTATGTGGATCAGTTGCTCAGTGGTATCTGACTTCTTGCGACTCCATGGACCATAGCCCACCAGACCCCTCTGTCCACAGAGTGTCCAGGCAAGAATACTGGAGTGGGTTGCCATTTGCTACTCCACAGGATGAAATCATCTACATCCATTAAAGTGGAAATAATCAAGACTATAATGATGGGGGGTAACTGTTTCTAGCACATTTAAATTAGAAGGATACAGAATTTCTTACCCTGATCAGAAAGCAAGGGGCCACACTGATCACAGTGATTGGTTTAAGACTATTAGAGAGTCAGTGATATTGCTTTTCTCCCATTTCCAAACGTTCCTATTCACATGTTCAATACAGCACACGTTCCTTGGGTCAGTGTGTGCCAGGCACTGTGTCAACTCTAAGAACCACACAGTGAGTCAAGTGTAATAAAATGTAAAAACTGCAAGTTGGCAGTCAAGTGAGGAGGAAAGCTAATAATAATATAATGCAGATGGCCTAACATTCATGGACTGTCACTGTATTTGAGAAACACAGATTCCTTTACCATAGAAAGCCACAGCGCCATAGGGCAAGAGCACGCTTTCAGATCAGGCTCCTCATCATGGCATTAACATTTTTAGTTTGGGGGGGGATTGTTGGAGTAGACCCATTTCGTTTAGGCTTTGAAGGAGATTTCCTTAATTGTCTTTCTAGTCCTTGAAAGTGAAACTGAAAGTCGCTCAGTCATATCCAACACTTTTCGACCCCATGCACTATGGGGTGAAGTCCATGGGATTCTCCAGGCCAGAATACTGGAGTGGGTGGCCTTTCCCTTCTCCAGGGGGTCTTCCCAACCCAGGGATTGAACCCAGGTCTCCTGCATTGCAGGTGGATTCTTTACTGAGATAATCTTTACTAACTAAGCCCCTTTTCTAGTCCTTAATCACCACTTTCTAAGACACAGACTGTATACCCAGAAGGAAAACACCTGGGATTGTGATGAATTTTTCCTGGTCCCTTGGTTCAGCTACATAAAAAAGTTGTGTGCAGGTGGGCACGAGGACCCCACTGATGCCTGCCTAATGCAGCTGCTGCTGCTAAGTCGCTTCAGTCGTGTCTGGCTCTGTGCAACCCCATAGACGGCAGCCCACCAGGCTCCCCCATACCTGGGATTCTCCCAGCAAGAACACTGGAGTGGGTCAGTGCGTCCTCAGCCCCCAGTTCTAGGAAACTGGAAAAACAGTTTCCCCAACATAACTTCTCTTGGTTTTATCTTCTCGTACTCAGGCACCCAGTGACTCTGCCTCTGTGCTGGAGCATAATGTAAATACTTCATTTGTTTAATAAATATCCTGAAATAGCCCCATGGAGTTGTTACTAGAAGGGCACGAACCTTTTAACTCACTCCGCCAGCACCGATCAGCACTTAATGTCTTTAATGACCATCGGGATCTTTTTTAGTGGCTGGAATACTCCATAATCAGTGATGTGGCCCTGCCTGGAGGCAGGAGAGACTGAATAATGGGAGGGAAATGTCACACTGGATGGGGCCAGTAATTTGAATCCCTAAAATCCGTATTGCTGGGGCCGTTTATGGGCGGGTCCAGTTTCTTCCCAAGGCTAGGAAGAGCCCCACCCCAGCCCTGACATACAGGCATCCCCTCTCACTCCTAATGTGATTTACACATTACTGACACCGCACCAGGAGCCCGCTTGTGTTCTCAGCCTAAAGCCTTTGAAGATTCTCCCTGGACCTCCCACCCCCTCTGAAGGGAAGTGTCATGCCAGCTTCCGGCACTGTGGTCAGCCCCTGGGGAGTGGATGGGCAGTCCTGGGCAGGTGGGGAGAGGTCTATCAGGACAAGAGGGTCATGCGCTTTGGGGGACCTCATTAAGGCTGGGGGAAGAGGTGCATCGCTTCTTCTTCCCCCATCCTCATACTAAGCTTGGGAGTTACTCTTTCAGGGAAAGAAAGGAAATCCTGTCTCCTAACAGGTTTCACTGCTAAAGTGTTCTCTCTGTGCTTGGACTTGGGGGTCCCTGGGTCTTAGCTTAGCATGTGATTGATTTGGCCATGTTCGTTCTCTTTGCATTTCATAATTTTCTAAACATTTGCTACGTGCCCTCTGAGCCTTCATCGCTTTCCCGGCTGAAATTCTCAGGAAAAGCCCTCGAGGTCATTCCATTTGCTGTGCCTTGGCTGTTACAGGTGGCCTTTGAAGACCAGGGTGCTTCTGATAATCTGAGGGAATTGTTTCATTATGAAATGTTTCTTTTTTTATGTTGCTTATTATTGTCCACAGACCCAGAGTTTTTACATGCTGAGAGTATGTTGTAAACAAAGCCATCAATAATTTATTATAATTATGCAGAAGTAAGGCCAGATTTTCCATTGGCTCAGTGATGCACGTCATTGAAAAGTGGCCTGAGAAGTGAAATCTTATTTTTCCCAAATGGATTATTTAAAACTGTAGTGTGAACAGTTAAATTTTTTAAATTTTTATAAATACCTATACTCTTCATTTAGTGAGAAAAATAACACTATGCCCTGACTTGATAGAATTTTCACATGATGTTCCTATAACCAAGTTATTAATATATAGAATTAATCCCTTGGATTACTGGTGTGTCTCTGCTAACACAGGATGAGAATATCTTTCAGGATTTGGCCATGCCACAGTCCCTGGGGTGACTGTCAGGTCCTGTACACTCCTTTGAAATGTGAGGGCTTTTAATTAGAAGGAACAATGGATATTCTTTCTTTCTATATTATTATATTATTATCATTCTATTGCCAGAACTCCCAGTGGGAGGCTGGAAAATGTGGCTGTGTTCTCAGGAAGAAACGGAAACAAGTTTTGTTGACCACATAGCAGACTGCCCTGGAAACACGCTCCGGCCACCCCAGAATGGATGAACAGAGGGCCGGGGATCCCAGCTCCTTCTCCTACCAACTTGTTTTATCCCCACCAACTTGAAATGCCTCTTTTGATCACTGCTGAATTCCCATGTATGTGTGTGTGTATGTATGTGTATCTGGATGCCATTCTCATTCATTAATTCCTGGGCCATAAGCACACTGAGGCTTTATATTTTGTTTTGATATCATTATTATTTTTTGGAAAAAATATTCTCCTGGCATATTTCTTTATCCAGATAAACTTTAGAGACTATATATCTGTCTTCCTTAAAAAAGGAAAGCACAAATAAGTAAACAAAAAATTCCACAGTCCCCCTATCATGCATTATTAAAGATATATTCTACTCGAAAACCTCCTACTAGTAAGGAAAATGAGCATCACCTGACAATTGGTGTTTTCTGACTCCGAGGAAGAATGCTTTTGAAAAAGCAAGCTTCCCTATCTGACAGGGGCTAACAGCATTATCAGCAGGGCAATTATAAATGGCTCGATGTTTAAAGTTCATATTTCATCTTCAACTCTATTTGTTGCATTAGCAAAATGACACTCATTAGCTTTATTCTTTTAGCCCATCTCTCCAAGCATCTGAACCCAATAATACTCAGCTTTCTTGTCTGGAAGTATGTAATCTTTCCTACATCACACTTGAAAGTTCAGCTCATTCCTAAACCTCCAATCAAGGCTATGAACTTGTTGTTTTCAGAGAGGCCACATCTGTGCACAGGCCCA
Organism: Procapra przewalskii; assembly: GCA_006410515.1. Taxonomy (NCBI): domain Eukaryota; kingdom Metazoa; phylum Chordata; class Mammalia; order Artiodactyla; family Bovidae; genus Procapra; species Procapra przewalskii. The sequence goes on from SJYF01000760.1 coordinate 1,557,535, forward strand.
TTCCGCCATCTGTTAAAGTGGTCAGAGTTCATTTTATTGCCTCCTTTGTGGAAGGACTTGTACTGTAAAAGCATGTGTTATTGAAAACATAATTTTCCTCATCATTATGCTTTCTTTCTGGCCAGATCATAACCTGCTAGAAGTCTATGGAGCAGAGTGTGAAAAGCTCTTCAGAAGAGCTGCTCTTAAGAGATTAGATGATTGCCATCTCTGGCCCACTTCCTTAATCTCACAATCAAGTTCACGATGATACTAGATATCTCAGCTGAAGTGATTATATATTTGAAATAGACATGGCTTTCTCTCCATTCCTATTTCACAGTGTTGAAGGCAGGATCATTTTTCTCCTATTTATATTTATATATGTTTATGGATCTTTACACCTGTCCGCAGGGTTGAAGACTCAAAGCTACTTTTGAAAAGCTAACAATGGCTGGGGGTTGGCTTGCCATTTTAGACTTTTGGCACAAATGCAGTAGTAGCAGATTGAGATCCGGTGCAGATCTGTCAAAATGTAGAGCTATACCAGCCTAGCAATCATAGCCCAGCCATTGGCTTGACCAGCGAGAAGCTTGGAACTCACAGCAGCTGAGGCACTTGCCCAGGGTCACCCAGCCTCGCTGAGACAAACCTCACTCCTGGGCTTTTTCCAGTGGACCACATCGCTCCCTGCTGTACTGAGAGCAGGCCTCTTAGATACGGCACGCGGCGGGAACAGAGGACCTAGTGACCCAAAAGTACAGGAACCAGATTTTTTTATTGTTAGTTCAGAGAGACTCAGTTTGGTTTTTGTTCTTTATCCCTAAAGCTCTCTGATATAAGCTATTTTCTGCCGTCACAGTTTCTCTTCCAGAGACTCAAACTGAGTAAAAAGATCATGTCACTATGTATTAGTGGTTCTGCTGAAACATTTGATAGAGAAGGAATATGAAACTCTTTGCCAGAAGTGAGACTTTGGGCTATATGTTGATTGCCTTTATCCACATGTGCACAAGTAGGCAATAATCAGACACTCTGAAAGTACATTCTTTCCTCCTTTTAAAATACCTCTAGCTTTAAAGAAGGCTCCTTGTTTTAAAAACCTAGTAAATAGGAAAAAGTGAGTCATTATTTATGGTTAATCACTTTTTCCAGCTGTGACTACATTTCACATCCATTTTTCTTTTTTTTCCTTGGACTGGAGAATCCATTCTGTCACTGTTTAGGAAAAAAACCCATATTGGTCCCATCAATAGCTTCCTTCAGCACATAATCACAGCTAAGGCAGTGTAAACAAAGATTTTTGTTGGATTGCAGTGAGAAAGTAACTTCTTTAGAATGCAGAATTATGGAGACTAATCCAGCATCTTCAGATAGCACCCAAAGGGAAAATCTGAGTTATTTCAGGGTTTCTTTCAAAATGGAATAATTATTTCAAAAGTATTGAATTTATGAGTGTCTACTCTATAGCTACCAAGTTCCAGATATTGCAAAGTTTAGGAAAGATTTCAGGTGGGATACCTGACATGTCAGGATGCTTTTATTTGCACATACCAGGAAATACTTTTTAGACTGCTTATAACAACCCAGGCAATTTATTGGCTCCACCAACTAAGAGTTTTGAATCTGGGCTCGCTTCAGGCCTGATTGGTTAGGCTCTAACTCACTCTGTAATTCTTCTGACTCTGCCCTTAACTGTATGTAGCACCGTTTTCAGGCTGATAATTGACCATGAAAAGCAGACGCATAAATTTTTAGATCAGTGACTCAGAGAACTGTTATGGAAGTTGTACTCTTGTGTCAGGAAAATGACTGCTGTAAGGTCATGTCATCTCTGCATCCCAGCTGTCCAGTGAGAGAGCTTCTTCTTAGCTGACAAACAAAAGGCCCAGGCTTCATTATGACTGACCCAACTCTTTACCCAGAATCCACCTGCCAATGTAGGAGACGCAGGAGATGTTTGATCCCGGGGTCAGGAAGATCCCCTGGAGTGAGAAATGGCAACCCACTCTAGGATTCTCGCCTGGAGAACCCCCAGGAACAGAGAGGAGCCTGGCAGGCTGCAGTCCATGGGCTCACAAAGAGCCAGACACAACTGACGCTGAGCACATGCGCACACAACTCTACCCATCAGCAGTGGCCAGAGGAGGAATGTCGTGTCCTAAGAGGCCAGTGATCCCTCAAACCAGTCACTATAGTAAGGAGCGTGGGATTAAACTGGTTGGCTTAAGCCAGGGGGATCCCACTTCTGGAACCTGGGGTGGGGATCCATTCACCCGAACCACACCGCTGAGTAGCACAGGCGCTGGGGAAGTGCCAACAGCATGCGCGTGTCTCTCACCCAGTAGGCAGGACCTGGCGCTAAGGAGGCCAGACTGTTGCCGGGCTTGTGTCACCCTTTCTTCCTGGCCTGCCTTTTATCCTCCATAGTTCATCCTAAGTGGCCAGTTCCACCACCTGCCCACGACCAGTCCATCGCTATACCTCTGTCTCCAGAAGGCAGCAGAACACTCTTATATTGAGGAATGCACAGTCCTCAGTTCAGTTCAGTTGAGTCACTCAGTCGTGTCCGACTCTTTGCGACCCCATGAGTCGCAGCACACCAGGCCTCCCTGTCCATCACCAACTCCCAGAGTTCACTCAGACTCACGTCCATCGAGTCCGTGATGCCATCCAGCCATCTCATCCTCGGTCGTCCCCTTCTCCTCCTGCCCCCAATCCCTTCCAGCATCAGAGTCTTTTCCAATGAGTCAACTCTTCGCATGAAGTGGCCAAAGTACTGGAGCTTCAGCTTTAGCATCATTCCTTTGAAAGAACACCCAGGGCTGATCTCCTTCATGATGGACTGGTTGGATCTCCTTGCAGTCCAAGGGACTCTCAAGAGTCTTCTCCAACACCACAATTCAAAAGCATCAATTCTTTGGTGCTCAGCCCTCTTCACAGTCCACCTCTCACATCCATACATGACCACAGGAAAAACCGTAGCCTTGACAAGATGGACCTTTGTTGGCAAAGTAATGTCTCTGCTTTTGAGTATGCTATCTAGGTTGGTCATAACTTTCCTTCCAAGGAGTAAGCGTCTTTTAATTTCATGGCTCCAATCACCATCTGGGGTGATTCTGGAGCCCCCCAAAATAAAGTTAGACACTGTTTCTACTGTTTCCCCATCTGTTTCCCATGAAGTGATGGGACCAGATGCCATGATCTTAGTTTTCTGAATGCTGAACTTTAAGCCAACTTTTTCACTCTCCTCTTTCACTTTCATCAAGAGGCTTTTTAGTTCCTCTTCACCTTCTGCCATAAGGGTGAATCATGGAAAAGGAAGAGAGTTCCAGAAAAACTTCTGCTTTATTGATTATACCAAAGCCTTTGACTGTGTGGATCACAATAAACTGGAAAATTCTGAAAGAGATGGGAATACCAGAACACCTGACCTGCTTCTTGAGAAACCTGTATGCAGGTCAGGAAGCAACAGTTCGAACTGGACATGGAACAACAGAGTGGTTCCAAATAGGAAAATAAGTACATCAAGCCTGTATATTGTCACCGTGCTTATTTAACTTGTATGCAGAGTACATCATGAGAAACACTGGACTGGAAGAAGCACAAGCTGGAATCAAGATTGCCGGGAGAAATATCAATAACCTCAGATATGCAGATGACACTACCCTTATGGCAGAAAGTGAAGAGGAACTAAAGTACTCACCTAAAGTCAAAATACCACGTATTGTTGGCAGACTAAATAGTATTAAATAAGACACGCCCATCAGAAAATGAAGAGAAGATTCCCTTTTTCTGGCTGTCCTTGGCGTTTCAATTGCTTGAAACTTCAAACTTCAGAGCTCTTCTGAAAGGCAATATTTAGTTTGCTCTAAAAGTCAGTTCCCAAAGAGAAGAAACCAATCTGTTTCAATAGTGAGTTTCCTGTTACCTGAACAAGACTCTGCTGTGACATGCTACCGCTGATGGAAATTCAAATGCCTGTGAGAACTTCATCTCTCAAACTTTCCTGTGTGTCAGCCCGAGCGCTTCCTGAAAGCAGAGCTTTAGATGAGGGCTACGCGCGGGTTGCTTGCTTGGGGTGCAACGTCGGGGAGCAAGGGTGCACCGGTGAGTGAGGGCAGGCCTGAGCTGAAGGAGGGCTTCCCTGAGTCCAGAGGGCCCCCCCAGAAGGACCAGA
>SJYF01000760.1:1566131-1580461 GCA_006410515.1 Procapra przewalskii
CAGGTCAATTCCGGCTCTCCCTTTGCATCTCAAAAACAAACAATTCAGAAAATCTTTAATTTAACTGGCTTTGCATGTCTATTTATTTTCCTTTCATCTATCTTTATAAACTTCATTCCTTTAAAAAGCCAGCTGTGAAATATAAGCCCGTGTGTGTATGTGTGTGTGTGTGTGTGTGTGTGTGTGTGTATCAGAGTGAAAATCGCTCAGTCATGTCCAACCCTTTGCAACTGATGGACTGTACAGTCCATGGCATTCTGCAGGCCAGAATCCTGGAGTGGGTAGCCTTACCCTTCTCTAGGGGATCTTCCAAACCCAGGGATCAAACCCAGGTCTCCCAAACTGCAGTCAGGTTCTTTACCAGCTGAGCCACCAGGGAAGCCCAAGAGCACTGGAGCGGGTAGCCTATCCCTTCTCCAGCAGATCTTCCCGACTCAGGGATCGAATCAGGGTCTCCTGCATTGCAGGCGGATTCTTTACCAGCTGAGCCACTAGGGAAGTGTGTGTGTGTGTCTTCAGGCTTATGTTTCATGTGTGTGTGTGTCTCTGTGTGTGTGTGTGTGTCTCTGTGTGTGTGTGTGTCTCTGTGTGTGTGTGTGTCTCTCTGTGTGTGTGTGTCTGTGTGTGTGTGTGTCTCTGTGTGTGTGTGTGTGTGTGTACACATATATTCCCATGTCCAGTAAACGAGCAGTCACTTCCGTGGCTTCAGGTGCTTGGGCTGCAGCCATAGGGCGGGTCAGATGCAGGCATGTCCAGTGTTTTGCTGTGGTTTCCAACTTCCCGCTCTGTCTCTTAATTGTGCAGCCTGATGCTCAAGGGGCTCCTTCCATTCATTGCTCTTCTAGGCAACCTCAGTTTTTGGAGTCTGTCTCTCACTTGGCCTCTCTTGCATCTATCTGGTCTGTGTCTACAGAACGCGGCTGGGCACGGAGGCCACGACTGGCCGTTCCTCGTGGGCCCCTGAGCGACGGCCCCTGGGTGCCACCCTCAGAGTGCTATATCTCTGCCTCGGATTTTGACTCGTAGAGACAGTGATGACGTACTGCCTTTAATCCCCTCAAACCTCCTGAGAGGCAGCAGATGTTCCACAACGTTGTCCACTGTCTCCGCAGATTCACTTATTCCACAAACTCATTCATCTGTAAGCAGTCTCTGCCGACTGTGGGCCAAGAGATGGGGACCGCGCAGCAACCAAGAGAAAGCTCTTGCCCTCCCAGCGTCTGTTTCTAGCTGGAGGTGGAAGATTTCAGGGCTGAGTGTGTGTCAGTGCCACCAAGAGAGCACACTCTGGCCTCAGAAGGAGAGCGCGCTCTTTCAGGGGCAGACAGTGTGAACGGAAACCACGGGCCTTTCTGCATAATGACGTCGGCTTCGTCTCTTCAGCACCATCGATTCTGCCCACAGCACATCTGCTCATCCATCACACAGCGATCTGAGTGTGGGTGCCGTGAGAGCTTCCTTCTTTGGAAAAATGCCATCTGCAATGAAAAACAGTATTTTAGCTTTTAAAAGTATAGCTCTGAAATGTGAATTTCCTCTTCATTCTCCTTGATACAACCATGATATGTATGTGATGAGGAGACGGTATTTTACCATGTCTCATTCTAAATATAATCATGACGCTCCTCTGTTCATTATAAAAATGCCACTCCAAGCTTTATGAATAAACTTTCCCATTCTAATACCTCTTGGTTATACCGTAGCCATTTTATGATGGGAAGCTTTGGCAAAGATAGCAAGAAAAATAAAAAGTTAATGCAATTACAAAAAGGTTATTTACTCAGAGAATCAGGCAAAGGGGTTTCCTTTTCTACAAGTATTCAGCATCTCAATAAGTGAATAAATCCACACACACACATATATATAGAAACAGTTTATCCTAAATATTACTTTTCTAAGTTATCCACTTAACTCACCCTATGAGATTTATAGTTCAATCATGCCAGTTCAGAGTGGAAAGAAAAAAGGTCATTTATCTAATCCAATTCCTTGGGAAAAAATACTTAGGCAATATTAAGAATCTTCAATTATCTAATTTAATAAAGGGGATGATTTATACCCTGTAGTCAGTACCATGTGATACTGATTATTTCTAATCCCTTAGAAGAGCTCTGACATTCCACTTTTGGTCCTGTACAGCATGAAATTGTCATGTATATTTCACCAAAAGAAGTAGCAAGAATAATGGGCCATACAGTCTGCAGACATTTTACACTAACATACTGCCACATGGTTTTGCCCTGGGGCAGAGAAGTAGGGACTTTTCTTTTCTTCAAAAGAATGAAAAATTATTATCACTCTATCCCGTACTGTTATAGACTTCAGAGACTTCGGCATGAAATATTCAGAAAGTTTATTTTAGAATTCAATATTTTAAAAGCCTGCTTTAAAACAATTACAGTGATTAGTGGCTCTGTTACTTGGACCAGTCTTTGCTTTAAAAAGCCCTTTGTCCTGGTTGATACCATTTGCTGTTTCAACAAAACACAGTTTGTGCCAACCCAAGAGCACCATGCAAGGCTTGTAAAGCATTGTTTCAGAATGCCCCCAAAGAGGAGCTGTGGACACAGCTCAACAGCTGCCTCTCAAACATGCGCGTAGAGTAAGCGCGGCTTTCACCGGCAGCAGCTGGACGCATTGCTTACACCACGGTTTTCTCCCTCTGCCATGTGTGATGTTAACTAGGGGGACTGAGCACCATTTCTCTGCTCCCTGTTCAAAGGAGCAATGCCCCCGTCTCAGTGGCCCTAGGGACACTTAGGCACAACCCAGCTGAGGCCATGCACACCCTCAGCCGACCAGCCAGAGGCTCACGCCTTCACCTCTCTTCCTAGGATTCAGAAAAGCTTATCGGGTGTTTGTGAGGAATTAACTGAGCTTCCGAGGCCACGAATGAAGTCAATGAAAACTTCCGGAGCTTGTGTTAGCTGTGTGGTAATTGCAACACAACCACTTCTGTCTGGAACACCCTATTTACATAGGGAGATGTGTGGAATAGAGTGTAAAGCCCACGTTTGGGAATTTAACCATCCTGACTTGAGTTTCACGTCTGTTACCCACACAGTGATCCTACCAGCTCACTGAACACCACTGTCTGCAGAGTGGGCGCATCCTGGCATCCGTGCACAGATTCAGTGAGAGAAAGGCAGTGCGAGGCGAGATGCCACCCACTATAGTCATTTACTCCCGAAATGCGTTTCCTTTTTTGAAATATTTATTCATTTGGCTGCTTCAGGTCTTAGTTGCGGCCTGTGGAATCTTCCTTGTTGAGCATGAGATCTCTTTCTCACCTGTGGCCTGCATGATCTTTTCTCGCAGGAGCATGCAGGGTCTTTTAGTTGAGGCATTTGGGATCAAGTTCCCTGACCAGGGATCGAACCGGGGCCCCCTGCATTGGGGGGAGGGGGTCAGCCACTCGACCCCCAAAAGGTTCTCCTTGCCTCTTAGTTGCTTACTCCACACTCCTGTTGTGCGATGTATGATGGGGAATCAAAATGGTATTGGTGCCATGGGGCTGGGAGATCAGTACGGAAGTGTGACTTAGGGACGTCAAGGTCCTTTGCCATCCAGAGCACCTTCCAGAAACTCAAGATACCTACTGGACTCTTACTCTGAAACAGCTTGTGAGTCCTCAAGGACAAATGTTTTCCAGCTGGAGTCAGAGGCAATCACAGTTGTCAGCAGGCAGCTTCTAACCACCCCGTGGCTTTTCATCTCTTTTCCAGGACACTTTCAGGGTCACCCAAGTTTGTATTTCCTGAATTGCAGTTCTTCCAGAATCCGAATAAACTCTCTTCTTCTTTGCAGCCTCCTGCCTTGCCTTTTTTGGTTGACAGATGCATGTATATTTATTGACATATCACAGAAAAAATTTGCAGGATGGCTAGAAAAACCATCACTCCTGCCTTTTTTAATATAAAAAATATAACTTTTACATTTGGTGACATTCCTTTAAATGTATTGAATATATCATTTCTGGAGGTTTTAATAAATACTTTTTCCTTTCCTTCTCTCCTTAGGTATGATCAATGCAAGGGGGAAAAAGGGGATAGCCATTGACCTCAGCCTTCCTGCAGATAAGATAGAGACGTGAAGTGTGGAAGCAGGATGAAACTCACTGTAAATCACTTTCTGTTTCATTTTCCAGGGAAGTAGATCAAGACTCAGATGGTCATGTCAGCTTTAAAGACTTCGAATATGCCATGAACTCTGGACAGAAGCCAGCCTAATTATGGTGTACTGCTTGTATGCCACTTCTGGGAAGACCAGAATAGATGGTGATGTAAAGAGATGTCAGCTTGCACCCTCGCGATGGTGTCGGACTGCATACCTTCCATTAAACTCTTTGTATGGTCTTCAGATGCTCACGACTGCTTGCATCTCAGACTCCTAGAGGTGGGTCTTATGGTTATAAGGCGTCTTCTTCCGTGTGGCCCTAGCCCTAAGTTCGGCTGCTGCTGCCCTGCCCCCGGGTCATCCCCAACCCTTCCTCTTCACTTGCAGCCCCCGACTCCCACCCACATCACAGGCAGGGAGGCTCCACTCATCTCCTGGTCCTCGACACCCACCCAGAGGCTCCCTGGCCCTCGGCAGGTCCTAACCCCCAAGGAGAGGGTGCTTTTTCCTGCCAGCAGTGCCGGTTTCCTTCGTGCGTTCAGCGTCGGTTGATCAAATAATAGCACCTGCGCGTCCTGAGTGCTGACTGTGTTCCAAGCAGTGAGCGAGGCTTTTGGAAAACAAAGACTAAAGGCTTCTCTAAAAAAGGTGCCATGGGATTTCCCAGGCAAGGATACTGGAATGGGTCAACATTTCCTTCTCCAGGGGACCTTCCCAACTCAGGGATCAAATCCGTCTCCTGCTTAGCAGGTGGATTCTTCACCAACGAGCCACCTGGGAAGTCTACAATGTATCATTAGTATTCATCAAAATCATCATCAAAAACTGGCCCTCGAGCGCTAGCTGTGTAAAACTGAGAGACAGATTGGGCTGTAATTAGTAAGTCTTTTCCAACTGCACACAGAGGAAGAATAGGGTGCAGCAAGGATTTGGGGAGCAAAGCTTATCCTCAGAATCCACTAGAATGGCCTGGGCCTGGGGATCTGCAGCAGAACAGCAAGCCCTGGGCTGCCCTGTCTTGGACTCTTGACTGGTTCTGGAAGGTTCTTCCATGCACCAAGGGCCTTAGCCATCTGTGTACCTGTTCTCCATGCTCTGCCCAGCCACACCCGGGATCTAAGGACTGTGACCCTGGACATTAGCACTTATTTTAAATAAATACTCATATCCATACTCATATTTTATCTGAAAGTGTTCAGAATCCCAAACATTAACAACACTGTGAAAACATCTAGTTTAAGTCAAATTTTAAAAGGTTTAAAGGTCAAAGAAAAATGTACATTTGTGAAATAGAAACGGTAAGCAAGCATCCTCCTAGCAGGTTATTAGCGCGCGAGCCTAATAAACCATCATAAATCAGAGGAACCTAAAGGGGCTTCACAGCTAGATGTGATTTGGTGTTCTGGGTGGGATCATGGAACAGAAGAAAGGACATTAGGTAAACACTAGTGAGGTGTGGAGTTTGGTTCATAATACTGTATCAATATTGGTTCATTGATTGCGACACATGTGCCATAGCCAAGGACACACTCAGAAACTATTCGTCACAGAGGAGACCGTGCAAGTAAGTGGGAACCCTCTCTCCTAGCTTTACAATCTTTCTATAAACCTAAAACTAGTCCAAAATAAAAAGGTTGTTAAAAAATAGTCTTATCCCAAAGTTAGCGTACGCTAGGCATCCCGAATGAAGACAGCTTTGAAAATCATTAAGAAGTACAAATGGAGCCTCATTCAAGAAGAAAGCAGGCCAGCAGCGTTGCTCAGCATCATGTGTGAGTTTGGACAAATTGTTCTGACGGATGGAATCCCCCGGGCAGAGTTTTATTCAGCAAGCATTTTTATTGTAATTTGAATAGCTGAGTCATTGGTCCTCATCTCAGTACATAAGTGAACCTGTTTTTAAATTTTTTAATTTAAAAATTAGAGTAGTTCACCAACAAAATGCCAGCATTCAGTAATTGCCAGAATACCACAGCCTTGTATTGCAATGACTCTTTGGACCTTATTTCTCCCTGGAGACAGGACAGGAGAGAGGGAGAAGTCACGTCCTCCCGTTGAGTGGCAGGCAGGAAGGAGGCCAGGGTGGGAACAGCCTTTGGGCATCTCCTCTGACCCAGGATTAGTCCAGGCATGCCTCGGTCTCAGTGACAGAAACCTCCCCCAAACCAGCTTAGATGGAAAAGGAATTCGCCAGGAATGCTGGGCTCGCCTCTGGAGTCTAACACTGGAAGGCAGCTGTGCAGCTGGGTTTCCAGGGAAACACGAACCAACGGCACACGCGCCCCTGGACTGCGCCCCTGTCCCAGGGTCCCCGCCAGCCTTGCAGCGTGCTCAAGAGGAGCCGGCCGGTGATCTGTCCTGCCCCAAGTGCAGACACCGTAGATAAAGAGGCTGCAGTTGGCTCACGATCAGTCAACTCTGATTCTTCTTGAGAATATAGGCTTGATCCCTGGACACTCACGCAGGTCTGCTGAGGGCTGGTCACAGGGAGAGAAAGTCAAATATAATGTGTTTGTGTATGTTTGTGTGTGTGTGTGTGCGTGTGTGTGTGTGTTAGTCAGTCAGTTGTGTCCAACTCTTTGTGACCCAGTGAACTATAGCCCATCAGGCCCCTCTGTCCACAGGATTCTCCAGGCAAGAACACTGAAATTTGTTGCTATTCCCTTCTCCAGGGGATCTTCCCGACCCAGGGATTGAACCTAGGTCTCCTGAAGTGCAGGCGGGTTCTTTCCTGTCTGAGCCACCCCGCGGAGGTCATTATATTTTCTTTTCCAGAAGAAAGCCACATGACCTGGACCTCTCTAGGAGGGAGGGCACTTCCAGGATTTGATACCTAGGAAGGCCAGGTCTCGGGGCAGAGCAGAGACCAAAGGCGGGAGGGGAGCTGAGAAGCTGCTCATGTCACCGTCCCCTATGGCCCCCCAGAACGCAGCCCCAGTCCTCCTCCTGTAAGCTTCGCCCCAGTTCTCCATGTTGGGCCCCTGCCCCACCCTCGCCCCGAGCCACATGGCTTTGTCTGCACTGTCCACTCACTGGTGTGCCTCAGTTGAATGGTCCACAGATGGGCACCTGTTCAAGTGGAAGACCCCAGGGGCGAGTGAGGGAGGCATAGCTCGCTCCTCTGGCTGAGCGAGTGGGTGTGACCCCCGAGCCAAGGGGCAGGCATGTTTGCCACCACGTGGCATGAAAACCTAGGCAGCTGGTTTGCAACTGAGAGCAGAAAGTGAAATAGACACAGAGGGGAACAAGGAAGGAGCTGGCGAAACCCCACGGTGCTGGGTTTCTGGAGAAAGCTCGCACACAGGTCCAGTCATAGCCTTTTGGGTCCTATGAGGTAACCCTCTTTCCTTCCAGTAAATCTTTCTGCTCAAGCCAGCTGGAGTTGCTGTCTGTTATCTGAAACCAAGAGATCCCGAACTGTTAGGAGCGAAGAGCCAAGGACAGAGTCCTAGGTAACATCAACATTCACTGGGGCAACAGAGAAAAAGAGTCTAATAAACAGACTAAGGAGAAGTGAAGCGGGAGGGGAGGGGCAGGGCACAGCCTTTAAAGGAGGGACACAGCAGACACGGCTGGCTGACTAGCACCGAGCGGGTCCAAGGCGGCAGACAGGCCGCCCGCCTCTAGAGCCAGAGCCTCGGGGCATGCTCATCGTAACACAGCAGCAAGCTGGATGAGACACCACGGGCACCATGGCAGGCCCAAGGTCAACCATCAGGCTGCAAAAGCGGGTGGTGGCCCAACTCCTGGAAATCCCCACCCCTTCCCCAAAAGAGCTAGAATACGCCTCCCACTCGCTAGGTGTTGAAATTACCCAGCCCTGTAAAAACTGACAACCCCGTACCCTGGTCTGCTCTGGCCTTCTGAGATGGCCCACACTCTGTGGAGTGTGTTTCTCTCTAAATAAATCCACTTTTTACCTATCACTTATCTCTCACTGAATTCTTTCTGCAATGAGACATCAAGAACCTGGATTTCATGTAGTCCTGACAGCAGGTGTGTGATCTCAGTTAAAAGGTCGTGGGTTCAAGTCCCATTCTGAGTTGATGGTTTCAGTTCAGTTCAGTCCCTCAGTTGTGTCTGACTCTTTGTGACTCCATGAACTGAACATGCCAGGCCTCCCTGTCCATCACCAACTGCCAGGGTCCACCCAAAGCCATGTCCATCAAGTCGGTGATGCCATCCAACCATCTCATCCTCTGTTGTCCCCTTCTCTTCCCACCTTCAATCTTTCCCAGCATGAGAGTCTTTTCAAATGATTCAGCTCTTTGCATCAGGTGGCCAAAGTACTGGAGTTTCAGCTTTAGCATCATTCCTTCCAAAGAACACCCAGGACTGATCTCCCTTAGGATGGACCGGTTGATCTCCTTGCAGTCCAAGGGATTTCATGTAGTCCTGACACCATGTATGTGATCTCAGTTAAAAGACCATGGGTTCAAGTCCCATTCTGAGTTGATGGTTTCAGAAGTAGCCAAAGAGGGTAATGGAAGCTGTTGCCAACTCTCTCTCCCTCGGGGTATCAGGGAGAGCTGATGTTTCAGGACCCTCAGCCTTAGTCTGCCCTTGCAGCAGCTCGGAGGCTGTCTCTCAGGGGTCACCAGTGACCCACCAGGGCCCAAACCGCCGGCCCCTCTCGGACCTGGCCCCGCTTGTGCCTTCTCTGGGGTCCCCCTCTCTTTGGCTTCCGTAGTGCTGTTCTCTTGTGGCGTTTCTGTGCCTGTTTCTCCCTGCTCTCTTCCTGTGTCTTCGGCCTCTCACAAGCGTCAGTATACACCGAGGTCCTCCAACTGGCCAGCCTGCTAGCTCAACACCCTCTCCAAGACGGTTTCATTCTCTGCCGCCTTTCTCGTGCGATTCCCCCAACACGCCTTTGCCTTCAGTCTGGGTCTCCGCTCCACCAGACACGTGTTCGCATTTGCCTCTTGGACACTCCCACCTCCCTAAAAGCTCACTGAACTAGAATTAGACTCGTTTTCCCTGATTTCCCAAATCGGCTTCTCGTTCTGCGCCTTCTATTTCTGTTAACGGTGCCGACCCCATTCCCCCGCGCAAGCCGTCATCCGAACCAGCCGCCCCGGAATCCCTTCCAGTTCTCCCGTCCCCCGTCCTCCGCCGTGGCCTCCAGTCACTGTGGCGTCCCGAGCCTGCGTCTGCACAGGCCTCCGTGACACTGCCTTCCGTCCCGCCGGGCCCTCTGTGTCCCTCTGTTCACTGGGGTGAAGGTGAGCGGAGGACGCGCTGATCAGGAAGAAGCGGGCCCACGTCGGGAACTCAGTCCCGCAGGTCAGTTATCCTCTCAAAGCACAGCGAGAGGTGGTTTTCTCTCTTCTCAGAGGCCTTCCAGCGACCCTGCTGTCGGGCCATGTCTGACTCTTACTACGCCACTCACACCTTCTCCAATCCAGTCTCTGCTTGTCTGTTCAGCTTCATCCCCACCCCTACCTCCACCATCCCATCCCACCACCCTCAACACACACAGGTAACTCAACACACACAGACCCTTAGCCTAGAAACACCAAAATAGCGACTAGATCTTTGCCCCAAATTGGAGGCTAACAAATAACCTTGGAATTCATATCTGATGAGATAATAGAGAGGTACAACCAGAGCTAAAATTCCATTTTAAAAACCGGACCACCTTCACCCTAATGAATAGCTTTCCCTTCATGGTTGTCACCTTCAGAGGGAAAAAGGGGGCCGGACTGTGCTCAGTGTTTTGTTTTTTTTTATTTTAGTCTTGAAAATTGATGAGACAGACATTTGCATCCTCTGTTTTAAGAGGAAACCACCTCAGAGTTTAAGCGACTCGGGGCAGGTGTAGGGCGGTGATCAAGACTGAACACAAGCGGCTTCTACTCCCCTGCACCACTCCCAGCGGGGAGGTGGCCCACGGCTCTAGGCCATCGTCTTTGGCCACATTTTGCTTTTGATCCAAAATGAGTTTATCCAGACTCACTGGCCATCCCGGGTCAAGCTTCCATCACATGACTGGTATTAAATATTAATTCCCATCTTGCACATGACCAAGCTTAGCCCAAATTACCTTGGGTTATTAATCAAACCCACTTTCAAAAGACAAAGCTACCAGAGACAATATCTTTTAAAAGGTGCTGCCAGCTGGAAAGGCAGTTTTCAAAGATGATGAAATGCTCTGAACAGTGTAGGCAGGGTGGGGATGGGGGGCAGGGAGATAAGTTGCTCAGTCGTGTCTGACTCTTTGCAACCCCACGAACTTTAGCTCACCAGGCTCCTTTGTCCATGGGATTTTCCAAGCAAGAGTACTGGAGTGGGTTGCCATTTCCTTCTTCGGGGGATCCTCCCGATCCAGGGACTGAACCCAGGTCTCCTGCATTGCACGCAGATGCTTTACCATCTGCGCCCCCAGGGAAGTGCCCTGGACAGTGGAGTATTCTCTAAATGAATGTGCACGCTCACTGGGCATCGCTCACTTATGTGCATTAATTCTTAACAGCGTTTTCAACCATCAGCAGTGCTCAGGGTCCATGCGTCACAGAACTGTAACTTAGGGTTAATAAAAACAGTTGGTTGCTTTCCTCTTTCTTATTTTGTGATTTTTGAGAAATCTGTTTAAAGCTGCAGACTCAGACAGTTATAACACATACAAATGGAAATTTAATGACATGAAGAACAGCAGCTCATGAAGTGACCTTTCTTACAAAACACATTTAAATTGGCTTGGCCACATGGATTCAAAACCGGCTGAAAACAATTTAACATAATAAAATATGGAGTGTTCCATCTAAATTTCTCTTGGATTGCTAAATTGGTAAAATGCTCAGAAGTGTGAACCAAAAAGAACATTAACTTCACAGAAAATGCAGATTAATTTCTATGAAAACATAAACCAAAGTCCAAATATACTCCTTATTTTATGATTTACTGATGCTTGGTGGGAAAAAAGACTTCAAAGGAGAATAAAACAGTTAGGTTTGCTGTAGTATATTCGTTAGGCAGAACAATTTCAATACTATTAAACTTATAGAAAAAAAATTGATCAAAGGTCTAGAGATACACTGCAAGTATTATCATAATAACAGTTATTGTAGGTTTGATCATTTTCTTTGTTTTAAAGAAGGAAGCCAACCTTGAATTTAAACGATGTTTCTGAGGTTAATCATGGCAGAAATATGCTCGAGGCAATTTCTTCACCAAGGTCTCGCTGCTGTCGCTGATACTGCTGGTGGGTTGAGGTTCATTCTTTCGTCTTCCTTTTCCTCCCTTTACCCCTCCCTTCCCTCCCTCTCTCCTCCCCTCCCTTCCTTCTTTCTCCCTTACTTCTCTCTCCCCTCCTTTCCTTTTTGCCTTGTTTCCTACTCTCCCCACCACACCCATAAACACAACTCCACGTATTACACCATCCAGGGTTCTATCTGACCTGCTTTTTGACTGATGTCCAAGCTTGTGTCAACAGATTCCAATGCCTCCCACTGCAAATAGAAACTAAAGTTCTAGTGTATTTTATGCATTTTATCAAATATGAAAACTTTTTGACAATTACCTCTTCAAACGCTTCTTTCATGACATTCTGGAAGAAAATGCCCTCTCAGAATGCAGTTATACATGTGTTACACAGATGATATTATCCGACATGGCTTTCATTCCCTTTCCTCCCCCTCTTTCTCTCTGAGTTTAACTTTGGTTCAGTAATTTCTATTCATTCATTGCTAGTGGGAATGCAAAATGGCGCAGCCACTTTGGAAGACAGTTTGACAGTGTCCTGCAAAGCTAAGCACAGTCTTACCAAATGATGCAGCAATGTTGTTCATTGTTTTTCTACTCAGATTGTTTTTTTCACTCAACTGACTTGAAAACTTCTCTCCACAAGAAAGCTCGCACAAGAATGTTATTGCAGCTTTATTCATCATCGCCCAAAACTGGAAGCAGCCAAGATGTTGTTCAGGAGACAAGTATGTAAACAAAATGTGGTACAACCATGCAATGGAATTATTATCCAGTGATTAAAAGAAATGAGCTTTTATCAGCCCACAAAATCACACGAGTGACTCTTAAATGCATACTTCTAAGTGAAAGAAGTCAAAGTGAAAAGACTACATTCGCTAAGCACCAATATGACATCCTGGAAAAGGGAAAAATATAGTGATGACTAGAAAGACCAGTAATTATCGGTGCTTTTGTGGCAAGGGGCGTTGAATAGGTGAGGCACAGGGATTCTGTGTGTGCGGCAAAATATATAAGATGAGCCTAGGTCATCCTGTAGTGCTAGAAAGAGGACATACTCAGAAAGCAAAACAAAAATTTAAAAAAGTAAGCAAGCAAAAGCAACCACATATTGGTAGGTGGATATGTCACAGGAACACAAGAACCAATTTTAGAAGATTTCCAAGTGGTCAAAGCTGGAACAATTTGAGTAACAAAATAAAGAAGTATTGGATTATAACCCAAAGTATAAAATAAATATCTGTGAGTCCATATTGATTCAAGTAAATGGTGGAATAAATAAACAAGTGGAAGAAATGAGACAAATCTCATTTGCAGAAGAATTCCAAATAATCTATGTAGGGGCCCTGCCCTCAAAGAGGGGCCGTGGCTCTTATCCCTGTGGTATGGGCTGCATATAGTGACTCTTCGGGGAGCAGCAGATGGGAGGGCGCAGACGGGAACAGTGGTGAAGCCTGACGGCAACCACCGGAGCCAGTGATCAAGGCCAATACTAACAGGGATGAATCTTGTCGATACGTGTACTTTATGTATGTGATGAAAATGACTCTCAGCCTCTCTGACTTTCCTCCTCAAACCCCACAGCCTCAGTGCAGTCATGAGAAAGACAGCAGACAAACCCCAACTCAGAGACATTCTGAAAAACACCTGACCAGCACTTCTCAAAACTGTCAAGGTCAAAAACAAAGAATCCTTGAGAAATGTCACAGCCAAGAGGAGCCTCAGGAGACATGACCAGTCAATGCAACGTGAGAGCTGAGATGAGAGCCTGGAAACAGGAAAGAGACACTGGAGAGAAGCCATAGAAAACTCAGTGAAACGTGGGTTTCAGTCAATAATGATGCATCCTATTATTTCATTAATTATAACAAATGTACAGTACTCATGTAAGGTGTTCATAACAGGGGAAATTGGGTGTGCGGCATGGGAGAAATCTACACTATCATCACAATGTGTTTTTTTTTTGTAAACCTAAAACTGTTGTAAAATAAAAGTTTATTTAAAAATTTTCAGATGTGACTGTATGGTGGAAAAAGTATCCCTTGCCACTGTTTAATTTATAATAAAAGCCTGCTGCTGCTGCTGCTGCTAAGTTGCTTCAGTCGTGTCCGACTCTGTGCGATCCCATAGAAGGCAGCCCACCAGGCTCCTCCGTCCCTGGGATTCTCCAGGCAAGAACACTGGAGTGGGGTACCATTTCCTTCTCCAAAGCATGAAAGTGAAAAGTGAAAGTGAAGTCACTCAGTCGTGTCCGACTCTTAGCGACCCCGTGGACTGCAGCCCACCAGGCTCCTCCATAAAAGCCTAGATGTCAATTAGAAATCCCTTCTCTGTGGTCCAGTGGCTAAGAGTCCGAGCTTCTGACGCAGGGGGTGCAGGCTCAATTCCTGGCGGAGGAACTAAGATGCCCCATGCTATGAGGCGCAGTCAAAAAGTAAATGAATGAATTCTAAAAATATGTAAAGGGAGTAGATGGCCTTTCAAAGTAACGTTGTAGGATATATTGGTGGAAACCAGAAGATCACCACTTAATGGCACCTTTATAAGACTCTGAACTCTCAGCAATGTCCACTGGACTCAAGCTTTTGCCATACAGAAGCATGTTCACGTCTGGTTATATGGGCTGGTTTCTGACAAAGAAGAGGCCTCATGGATCTGCCTTTGAATTGTGTTTGGAAGAGCTCAGAAAACCAGAAAAAAGTATTGATCTTTCCCATGAAACTGCTGGTGATAAACCTTTCAAAGAACAAACTCCCAAACTCCCTTTGGACCTATTGAAATGAAAGCCTTTTATACTTCTTTTGAACTTCATAATTCCTATAGCACAGAGAAAATCCACAGGTATGGCTCCTAGATTCTCCCTGTGGCCAGTCTCAAAAAGCCAGTTAATATGTTAATACAGCCAAGATGTGGAAATGACCCAAGTGTCCACTGATGGATGAATGGACAAAGAAAATATCAGATATATCTGTATCTAATACCTATACAACAGAATATTACTCAGCCATGAAAAA
>SJYF01000760.1:1590852-1602347 GCA_006410515.1 Procapra przewalskii
GGTGATGGACAGGGAGGCCTGGCATGCTGTGATTCATGGGGTCGCAAAGAGTTGGACACGACTGAGTGACTGAACTGAACTGAAGTGAACTGTACCTCTGACAGTTTCTATGAAAGAGAGTGTGTTAATCTGCTCAGACTGCCATAACAAATGACTGCAGACTGGGTGACTTAAACAACAGGAATGAATGTCTTACCTCACAGTTTTGGATGCTGCAAGTTCAATATCAGGGTTTCAGCAGGTTTGGCTCCATCTGAGGCCTCTCTTCATGACATGCTGATCGCAGCCTTCTCAGGGAGCCCTCACAGGGCCTCTCCCCTGTGTGTGTGTGTGTGTCTGCATTTCTTCCTCTCACAAGGGCACTGGTCACACTGGATAGGGCCCACCCTAACAACCTCATTGTAACTTGACTGGGCCCTTAAAGGCCCTGTCTTCAAACTCAGTCTCTTTCCGAGTGCCGGGAGTTAGAGCTTCAGTGTATGAATGTGTGGACACCATTCAGTCACTAGAGAGAGGTATCTTGTTCAAATGGAGGTGTTAGAGGTCAGATGCCCCAGCTGGGTCACAGGATGGGCTTGCTGAGGCTAAGTGAAGCCTGAAGGATGCCTGTGAAAGTGAAAGTCGCTCAGTCGTGTCCGACTCTGCCACTCCCTGGACTATAAAGCCCATGGAACTCTCCAGGCCAGAACACTGGAATGGGTGGCCTTTCCCTTCTCTAAGGCATCTTCCCAACCCAGGAATTGAACCCAGGTCTCCCGCACTGCAGGCAGATTCTTTTGCCAGCTGAGCCACAAGCGAAGGCCAAGAACACTGGAGTGGGTAGCCTGTCCCTTCTCCAGCGGATCTTCCCGACCCAGGAATTGAACCTGGGGTTGTCCTGCGTTGCAGGTGGTTTCCTTACCAGCTGCGCCAGCAGACTGAGAGCTGACTAAGCAGAGTGGAGGGGAGGGGAGCTCCGGGAGGAGGGAGAGCAGGCCTAGGGAGGGCGCGTGGGGGCTGCGGGCCGAGCGGTGCAGTGTGCGGCCAGCAGGGCGCTGACATCACAGCGCGGCCAGGCCACGGGGGCCGCTCAGCCAGGGCAGGGGGTTCTGTCCTTTCCTGCCAGCACTGGGAGGCCGCTGGAGGTTTTTTTTTTGGTGAGGACCCCAGCTGTCTTGTGGAGGCCAGACAGGAGGCGTTCTGGGGTGCAGCCTGGAAGAGTGTGCTGGGTAGAAGGGAACGCTGCAGACATCCAGGCAAGAAGTGAAAGTGGTCTGGATTCAGACGGTGGGCTGGGGTCAGAAAGAAACCAGTGGGTTTGATAGATTGGTGGGGACAATGAGTTACATTTTGTGGTGCGGGATGGCAGGAGTGGGCATGCTGGGTGCTGGGTGAGGGAAAAGATGATAAGGCTGTCTCCTGGACACCTGACTTCTGTGACTGGGTGACCGAGGGGCGAGTCAGCAGGATGGAGAACAGCGGAAGAGGCTCGTGCTAGAGCTTGGATCGTACTGACAGAGGATGAGATGGTGGGGTGGCATCACCGACGCGACGGACATGAGTCTGAGCAAGCTCCGGGAGTTGGTGATGCCCAGGGAGGCCTGGCGTGCTGCGGTCCACGGGGTCGCAGGGAGTTGGATACGCCTCAGCGACTGCACTGAACTGACGTCAGTAGGTACCAAAGGCCCCTTGGGCAGTTTTTCTGCCTCAACTCAGATGCCTCTCCCCTGCCATGCTACTCTGCCTAGAACGTCTCTCCTATTTATGCTTCTCCCCACCAACCTTCACGGTTCAAGCCAAGGGTCCACCTCCTCAGCAGCGAGGCCGCCCTGAAGTCCTCACTGTGGGCTACGCATCCCTGTTACATACTCTTACAGCGCCAGTAGTTTTTCTCCAAAGAAGTTGTTACAGTCAAAATCACATGATTACGTGTTTAAATTCTGTTTCTCCGCCTGGAATGTACAGCTTGTTAAAGGCCAAGGCTGTATGCAGGCTGGTGGTGCTAGAGCCGGACCCTCTGGGGTCCACTGCTAACTCCCCCGCTTCCTAGTACTGTGGTCTTGGATAGGGCGCTACACCTCACCATGCTTCAGTTGCTTTGAATGCTAAGTGTGGATTACAACAGTACATTTTCCAGAGAAATGCTGGACGATTAACCAAGTTAATTAGCAGGAAGTACCAGTAACAGTGCTGGACGTAGATTAGGCACTCAGTAAATGCTGGCTCTCGTTGCCATTCATACCTGTATCCCTAAGGGTTTGATGGACAGATGATCAGATAGACGGATAGACTGATGCATGGATGAAGTGAAGAACGGGAGAAAAGGTGAGGTGACAGAAATCAAGCTAAACTGAGTGAGCCCAGTGGAAAGGCAAGGAAGCCCAAATGGGTACTGTGGAAAGAGGGGCTTGCCCATACTTCAAGACATAGCTAAATTCCAAGATAATTGGGTTCTACTAAGATAAACTTCTGTATGGTTATTTCTGGGCAGGACCTTAAAGAATCTCCATCAAGACCAAAATAGACATTTCTCCAAAGAAGATACACAGATGGTACAGGGGCACACGAAAAGATGCTCAACACCACTAATTATTGGGAAAATGTAAATCAAATCTATAATGAGATACCACTTCACACCAATGAACCAACTCATTGTAAAAGACCCGGATGCTGGGAAAGAATGAAGGTGGGAGGAGAAGGGGGCAACAGAGGATGAGATGGTTGGGTGGCATCACTGACTCAATGGACATGAGTTTGAGCAAACCCCGGGAGATGGTGAAGGACAGGGAGGCCGGGCGTGCCGCAGTCCATGGGGTCCTAAAGAGTCAGATACGACTGAGCAACTGAACAACAGGAGCCAGCCCCTCACCCCGGTCAGAATGGCCGTCATTAAAAATCCTACAGCTGACAAACGCTGGAGAGGACGTGGAGAAGGGAGCGCCCTCCTTCACTATTGGTGGGAATGTGCGTTGGTGCAGCCACTATGGAGACCAGTGTGGTGGTTCCTCAAAAACCTGAAAATGCAGCTGCCAGAGGACCCAGCCACCCCATTCCTGCAGATATATCCAGACAGAAGGTAATTTGGAAGGATCCGTGCACTCCAGTGTACACAGCGACAGTGTTCTCCGTAGCCAAGACGTGGGGAAACCCGGAGGTCCATCGACGACTGAATAAAGCAGATGGTGCACGTGTTCACAATGGCCATAAAAAAGAGTGAAATGATGCCAGTGGCGGCGACCCGGTGGGCCCAGAGACGATACACCAAGTGAAGCAAGTCAGAAAGGGAAGGACGGACAGCATGCGACGGCTCCTGTGTGGAGTCTCACAAGGCGCAGATGAGCTTGTCTTTGAAACAGAAGCGGACTCGCAGGCATAGAGGAGCCCGCGGTCGCCAAGGGGGCACACGGAGGCGTGGCCCGTGAGTCCGGGGTGAGCAGGCGCGAACCGTCGCGTGTGACTGGTTCACTTTCCTGTCCATCAGAAACTAACCCAACACTCCAAGTTAACTGCAAAATAAATGAAAAAAGAAAACTTCAAACAAGAATCTCCATCAAGCCTTCTTCGATGAGAAACCTAAGGATTTGTTTCTTAATTTCAATAGAAAAAGAAAAATCAATACAAACCAACTATGCTCTCTCTAATTAAACTGACTGCACATTTTCCAACTTAACTGTGAAATTTCTTTAAAAGGTATAATTTTAAAAATAAGTTCAATCTGATTTAAACAATAGCTTGATTCATTGATGTCTTTATTCTTATGCCCCTCAAACACGTAAGGGGCTCCCACCATGGGTCAGATGCTGCAACAGGCACAGGCGGTCACCAGCCTCCTAAGCTATTACCCCCTGTCCTCAGGGGGCCCAAGAGTCCTGCTGAGTCACTTCACTGGCGTCCGACTCTTGGTGACCCCATGGACTGCAGCCGGCCAGGCTCCTCTGTGCACGGGATTCCCCAGGCAGGATCACTGGAGGGGGCTGCCATGCCCTCCTCCAGGGGGTCTTCCCACCCAGGGATCGATCACGTGTCTCTTACATTTCTTTATCACTAATGCCACCTGGACGCCTGAGAGCCCTAATAAACTTTGTAAAGTGATTTCAAATAGATGTTTATACCCCCGACACCTGGAAAAAGAAAGCAACCACAGCCCCAAAGCAGTTCTCTAACCCGGGCGGCAGACCGCGAAGGAGCACCCTCAGCCTAGCCAGCGTCCCCCCGAGCCCAGCCCGCCTCCGGTAATGAAGCCGCCAGCCGAGACGGCTCGGGCCGAGACCGTACGGAAGGCACATATCGCTGTCGCTCTAGTTATGAAAGCAACTCATGTCTAGTATTTTCTTTTTGCCCAGAGGATTCTCTTTATGTAATTTATTACAAAATTCAAGGGCATTTCATTAGGAGGAAATGTGCCATATCATTATTATAACAGCTCTCCCTATTTTTGTTCAATTCTGAGACTGACAATCTAAAGACTATTTTTAGCTCAGTCATGTGAGATTATTTGTTTCCTCATTGTGAGAAGTTTTTCCATCGGACTAGTTAGCATGAATTTTATGCTCACTTATTATGTCACATGCTTCAATTCAATTTATTTTAAAGCAGATTCTTTGAGGGAAACTGTACAGCTAATTTGAATGGATCCTTCAGAGAATCTTTTTTAAATGAAGTGCTATACAATTGGCAAAGTGAAAAAATGGAATTGAATTTTCTTCTTCAGCTACTCACTGGATTCAGAAATCTTGCTTTCCGACAGTCCAAGGGTAAGTTTTACACAATTTTCCTAACATTTATTTCAAACTCTGCTGCCTTTATTTTGGTTGTTTGACTCAAAATGGTTTTCCTGATATTTTCATAGATAAAAGCCAAGTTGTTGCTAAAGGAAATAGTTGGTGCTTTGATACAAACTTCTTACCACCCAGAGAACTGCCTATCTATAAAATATCACTGTAAAGCAGGGATTTTAATTCCAAAGTAAATGCTGAACATTTATGGACAAACTGAGGACATTTGGAATTAAGTTGCATCTCCGACTTCCTCCTACTTGGCCCCAAGTTTTATTTCTGCCTTTCGTATTTGCTGGATTTCCAGACTGGGGATTGCATGAGGAACGTAGGCAAGACGCCTGATGGCTTAATTTCCTGTCCTTGGCGGGCGGAGAGGAGCCCATTGTTTGGCGGGGCAGTGGGCTTCCCGCTAATCAGAAACAGCCGTCCCTGGGCGCGGAAGGGGACCTGGGATTGATCCATGTGATTGCACCCGATGATTTATATCCGATTATTCACCATCTAATGGAAAATACATAGAAAACACAAGTCTACAATTTCAACTTGAGCACACTTGTTTTCTTTGATGTATTTTTAAAAGGGAGTTCTATTTCACACTCATCTTTTGCCCAGAAAATTCCCTACATCATGACAGGCATTTCTGTTGGTCCAACTCCTGGACTGAGAAGCGGACTCTCCCGCCCCGCGCCCCCAGTTTCACTCTGCTGCTGTCCAGGCAGCCTCAAGTGCTTGGGACTCCTCCCCTGAACTCAGGTGGGGCTTGAAAGAAGCCAGTCCCTGCTTCCCGTGTTTTTGTTCTGCTTACAAAGAATGCGACTGTGGAAGGCGGGTGCCCGTGTTAGTCACGGTCCGGGGAAGAAGCAGGCCCAGGCCGACCCCAGCAAACAGTGCCGCTCAGGAGTCCACAAGAGCTCTGATCTTAGTCAAAGGAAGTATAACAATGAATAACAATAAATCTAACCGGACCAGGGATCGAACTTGTGTCCCCTGCGTTGACAGGTGGATTATCAACCACCAGGCAAGTCCCTAAGCATCCTTTTTCTTCAGGAGGTCTGAGTGACCATATTAGTCCCTGAGGTTGTAGATGATAAAAGCCAACTCAAATTCACTGACGCAGAAAAAGGAAGATATTTGCTCACGTGATTGGCAAGTCTGGGGTAAGAATTTCAGGCGTAGCTGCATCTGCGTATGGTTCACACCATGTCCTTGGAGCTCTCCATCTCTCAGTCTGGGCGTTCTGAGGCAATCTGGAGAAGATGGGGCTCAAAAATTGCAGAATTGCAGATTTAAGATCTCGTTATAGCTCCTAACCCAGGAGAAGACAGGAGCTCCTCTCTTCCAAGGTGCATTTTTAATTATGCAGAGCAGATGCGGAGTGGCCCTCCTGGCACCACAGGCTCACCCGGAAGGAGCCTCTGGGCCCCAGAAGGACCTCTGGACCCCAGAAGGGGACGGGAATGGACCTGGAGAGTCACTGCCCACTCCAGTCTACTCGGGAAACTAACCAACACGACCCGGAGTGGAGACAGCGGCCAAGAGATGGGTGAAGTCAGGAAACAGCAGCTGGGGCTCAGAGGAAGGAAAATGGCGTTCACCTGGGGCAGTTCGGAAATGCTTCACGGCAGAGGTGGGGTTTGAATCGGGCCTTGAAAGATTGAGATTTTAAAAATGGATGAAGGAGAGAACTGGACTTTCATTCCTGACTGTTTTCAAAGGCTCAGGCAGGCTTGGCGGCCCCGTGGGATGGAAAGGATCCTGTTACTTTTCTTCCTCTGCTTTTGGTTTGGGATGAGCGTGTTCCCCTTTGTGCCCTGGATCCTTCCAGAGGTTGACAGTGAGGGGGAGAGTCTGGTGGTCAGGACACGAGTCTGCAGCCAGGCACTCCCGGGTAAAACAAGAAGGAACATGCCTCTCTGTAAGCTGAAGAAAGGGTGGTGCGTGTAACTGGCAGTTCCCTTAATCAGTCCAGAAAGGCTTGTTATATAAATAGTGATTCAAACCTAAAGTGACTTACTGCAGGAAACAGGCATTTCTCCTTTTTGATTTTCGTGTTCCTAGAATGCTTTCTTTTACGTTTGAGTGGGATAGGCTTGCAATTTACTACATGTTTATTAATTCCAAAACTCATGTTGGATTTCACAAACACACTTTTATGCAGTTGCAAGTAGCTTAGTGGCTTTCCAGCTGCTCAGGCAGCCAGAGCTGGTGGCCCATTCCTTCCAGGCAGGGGTGTGTTCTCTGTGATGGAGACAGCCCTGTGAGCAACCAGGGTGCCCCTGGCTGGTTCCGAAGCGTGGCAGTTGGCTGGGCATTAAAAGGCGGTGGTGACGGTGCTGACGGTGGAGATGGTGATGATGGTGGTGATAGCTACTACTGATCACACAGTAGGGTACAGCAGAGGATGAGATCGTTGGATGGCATCACTAACTCACCAGTGGACATGAATCTGAGCAAACTCCAGGAGGCAGTGAAGGACAAGGAGCCTGGTGTGCTGCAGTCCAGGGGTCATGGAGCTGGGCCTGACTTGGCAACTGCACAGCAACAACACTGATCACACAGGGGATGCAGCTCACACGTGAGCCCTACTTCCTCCTGTTCTGAGGGGGCCGTCATACCATCTTGCCTAGAGAACTGAGGTCCCTTTCGTCTCCTTGATGGCTGCAAGAACATCCAGGGATTTACCATTTCCTAGCTGGTTGATGATGAAATGATTTCTTTGGGTGCAAAGGTTTTTCATTGATTGTACCTTCATGTAGGGAGTGGAGGTGTGGTCATATTTGCCTTAAGCTTAGTCTCTCCAGATCAGTCTATCCCGAGAGCATCTCATCCTGAGAGCAGCTCAGCATCTGCCATCTGGCCTCTTAGTGGGCAGGAGCGTGATGCCCCATAAGCACTACAGTGAGTCCTGTAGAAGGCTCCCTGGATTCAGGCAGCTGAAAGCACATGACTAGTCCAACTTAGCTGGGTTGATCTGAATGATGCAGTAGATGATAGTACTGTTCTCAATCATTTGCTTCCCCTTTCTGCTGCCACCCACTGCCAGGTGGCTTGCCGTGTCTCTTGTGCTTGGAGGGCACTTCTCCACCCCTTGATACCGGGCTTGGTGCCATGATTTGCGCAAACTGACATGTGGACAGAAGAGACCAGGTGCCAGGTGCGGGCAGAGGCCATGGGGGCTTCACCCTTCCTCTTGATCACTCGTCTCTTTCTGTCTGCCTGAGAAAGCCACAGTCCCAGTAGGTGCTGCTCCTGCAGCCCTGGTTCTCACCTTGGATGAGAGTGAGAAACATATGTTTGTAAGCCCCGAGATATTGGGCTGTTTGTTACAATGAAACAACCAAGTGAAAGCTAACCGATACAAATGATCATTAATTGTCCTAAACATTTCAGTGAAAAATAAGATCAACTATATATATATGTGTGTGTGTGTGTGTGTGTGTGTGTGTATGAGAAGGAAATGGCACCCCACTCCAGTACTCTTGCCTGGAAAATCCCATGGACAGAGGAGCCTGGTAGGCTACAGTCCATGGGGTCACAAAGAATTGGACACGACTGAGCAACTTCACTTCACTTCACCTCATATATCTTCCGAGGTGGCGCTAGTGGTAAAAAAAAAAAAAAAAAGAAAAAAAACCCTGCCAATACAGGAGACATAAGAGATACGGGTTCGATCCCTGGGTTGGCAAGATCCCCTGGAGGAGGGCATGGCGACCCACTCCAGTGTTCTTGCCTAGAGAATCCCATGGACAGAGGAGCCTGGTGGGCTACAGTCCATAGGGTTGTACAGAGTCAGACATGACTGAAGTGACTTAGCATACATTACACATATATGGATATAGACTGAAGCTGGGACAAATCTATCAAGGAAAACCAGTCCTGCTTCTAAGAAGGCTGACTAAGCCAGCAGTAGCAGGCGGCCACTTCTGCGTATGCATCAGTATTTGTGGACATTTAACAGTATATTTAAACTGAGACAACAGTGCTGGAGATGGATTCAGATGTGATGCTGCTGCTGCTGCTGTCCAACTCTGTCGTGTCCGACTCCGTGCGACCCCACAGACGGCAGCCCACCAGGCTCCCCCGGGTCCCTGGGATTCTCCAGGCAAGAACACTGGAGTGGGTTGCCATTTCCTTCTCCAGTGCATGAAAGTGAAAAGTGAAGTTCAAGTCGCTCAGTCATGTCTGACTCTTAGCGACCCCATGGACTGCAGCCTTCCAGGCTCCTCCGTCCGTGGGATTTTCCAGGCAAGAGTACTGGGGTGGGGTGCCACTGCCTTCTCTGCTCCTGTCCCTGGGACTCTCTTAATAAAAGTGGTTACATGTACTAGCTCACTTAATCCTCGTGATGACCTGGTAAGGCAGGTGTTATTACTAAACGGTGTCTTTCAGAGGCTTAAATATTTGTGTGTGCTCTTTGATGTGACTATGCACCGTCTCACCCACATTTCCTGATTTCTTCCACCTCCCCAACCCTGGTAACCACCGTTTCTTGACTTCTCTGAGATTCCACATACAAATGAGACTGTGCAGTAATTTTCTTCTGAGATCTGTATCATTTCACTTAGCAAAATGTCTTCCAGGTACACCCATGTTGTTGCCAATGGCAAGTTCTCATTTTTTCAGGCTGGGTGATATTCCACTGACTTTACACCACGCTTTCTGTGTTCATTCATCTGTCGGTGGGCATTTGGATTGCTCCCATATTTTGGTCATTGTGAATAATTCTACAGTGAACATGAGCGCACAGACCTCTCCTTGAGGTAACAGTGATTTCAGGGTCCAGGTTGAATGACCTGACAGTGGTTGCATTTGTCCAGAGGAGGGGCCGCTGCTCACACAGTAGTTCCATTTTTAACTGTTGAGGGACCGTCCTGCTGTTTTCCATAGTGAAAGTGTTCATTGCTCAGCCGTGCCTGACTCTTTGCAACTCCATGGTCTGTAGCGTGCCAGGCTCTTCTGCCCATGGAATTCTCCAGGCAAGAAAACTGAAGTGGGCTGCATTTCCGTCTCCATTTTCCATAGTGACTGCACCAGTTTCATGCCCATCACCCGGGCAGGGGTGCTTCCTTTTCTCTGCATCAGGACCACTTGCATTTCTCTTTTTCCTTTTAGCTCTCCTACCAGGTGCGAGGCGAGAGCTCGCTGTGGTTTCAGTTTACGTTTCCCTGATGATTAGGGCTGAGAATATTTTCATGAACCAGGTGGCCATTTTCATGTCTTCTTTAGAAAAATGTCTGCTCCTACCTTAGCCCATTTGGTTTTAGGTGGGTTGCTTCTTTTGCTATTGAGTAGTCTTGCTGGTTTAAAGAACTGTGGATACTAGAAAAACTTAAACGTTCACGTGTGGTTCACATCTGCTTTAGGCTTTGGGGGCCACACCGTCCCCGTAAAAGTCCTCAGCTGCCCTGGTAAGGCCAAAGCAGGCGGAGACATCATGTGGACAGGCAGACACCACTGTGTCCCAGTACAAGTTCAGTCAGAAGAGCAGGCCAATGCTCAGCAGATGCTGTGACCTGCTGAAGCCAGGCCAGTGCACGTTCCTTAGCCTCGGCCCCCTTGCTTGCTGAGGCCGGGCGGCTGGCTGTGTGGGGCTGTCCTGTGCGGCTGGGGGCAGCAGCGTCCCTGGCCGCCATCTCCAGACGCAGCGGCACCTGCCCCAGTTCTGGCAGCTAGAACATCTCCGCTCTTACTGCTGAGTCTGGCTCTGATGCGGTGCCGCGGACTGTAGCCCGCCAGTCTCCTCTACCCATGCATGCTGGCATGGGTGGTCACCTCCTTCTTCAGGGGATCTTTCTGATCCAGAGACTGAACCATATCTCCTGCATTGTCAGGCAGGTTCTTTACCACAGCCACCAAGGAAACCCCAAATATCCCCAGAGGGTGCCAAACATCCCCTGAAAGAGGGATAAAAATCACCGGGGGAACCATCAGTCTCTCCCCTATGACTTTATCTTCACAAAGACAAAACTGTGTTCACGCCCAGGTGCTTTAGGGAATGCACGCCGAAGGCTGTGGGGTCACATCCCCCACTTCTTTGCTTTCCTGTGTTTTCTAGACTAATCATATGTCATTTATTTCATATGTAAAAAGAACCCACAATCATCTAGAAGAAAAAAGCAAAAATGACAAAGAGAAAATAAGATGACAGAAAGAAACCCATGGGCAGGAAAAAAGGGTGGGTATAAGAGAAGACTCTACACATGGACCTCACCAGATGGTCAACACTGAAATCAGAGTGATTATATTCTTTTCAGCCAAAGATGGAGAAGCTCTATACAGTCGACAAAAACAAGACTAGGAGCTGACTGTGGCTGAGATCATGAACTCATTACCAAATTCAGACTCAAATTGAAGAGTGTAGGGAAAACCGCTAGACCATTCAGGTATGACCTAAATCAAATCCCTTATGATTATACAGTGGAAGTGAGAAATAGATTTAAAGGGCATAGAGCTGATACATAGAGTGACTGATGAACTATGGACGGAGGTTCGTGACACTGTACAGGAGACAGGGATCAAGACCATCCCCATGGAAAAGAAATGCAAAAAAGCAAAATGGTTCTCTGGGGAGGCCTTACAAATAGCTGTGAAAAGAAGAGAGGCGAAAAGCCAAGGAGAAAAGGCAAGATATAAGCATCTCAATGCAGAGTTCCAAAGAATAGCAAGAAGAGATAAGAAAGCCTTCTTCAGCGATCAGTGCAAAGAAATAGAGGAAAAGAACAGAATGGGAAAGACTAG
>SJYF01000760.1:1612830-1629123 GCA_006410515.1 Procapra przewalskii
TCTTTCAGAATTTCCCACAGTTTATTGTGATCCACATAGTCAAAGGCTTTGGCATAGTCAACAAAGCAGAAATAGATGTTTTTCTGGAACTCTGTTGCTTTTTCCATGATCCAGCGGATGTTGGCAGTTTGATCTCTGGTTCCTCTGCCTTTTCGAAAACCAGCTTGAACATCTGGAAGTTCATGGTTCACATACTGCTGAAGCCTGGCTTGGAGAATTTTGAGCATTACTTAATGCATGTGAGATGAGTGCAATTGTGTGGTAGTTTGAGCATTCTTTGGCACTGCCTTTCTTTGGAATTGGAATGAAAACTGACCTTTCCCAGTCCTGTGGCCACTGCTGAGTTTTCCAAATTTGCTGGCATACTGAGTGCAGCACTTTCACAGCATCATCTTTCAGGATTTGAAATAGCTCAACTGGAATTCCATCACCTATACTAGCTATGTTCGTAGTGATGCTTTCTAAGGCCCATTTGACTTCATATTCCAGGATTTCTGGCTCTAGGTGAGTGATCACACCATCGTGATTATCTGGGTCATGAAGCTCTTTTTTGTACAGTTCTGTGTATTCTTGCCACCTCTTTTTAATATCTTCTGCTTCTGTTAGGTCCAGACCATTTCTCTCCTTTGTCGAGCCCATCTTTGCATGAAATGTTCCCTTGGTATCTCTAATTTTCTTGAAGAGATCTCTAGTCTTTCCCATTCTGTTCTTTTCCTCTATTTCTATGCATTGATCACTGAGGAAGGCTTTCTTATCTCTTCTTGCTATTCTTTGAAACTCTGCATTCAGATGCCTGTATCTTTCCTTTTCTCCTTTGCTTTTCGCTTCTCTTCTTTTCACAGCTATTTGTAAGTCCTCCCCAGAGAGCCATTTTGCTTTTTTGCATTTCTTTTCCATGGGGATGGTCTTGATCCCTGTTTCCTGTACAATGTCACGAACCTCTGTCCATAGTTCATCAGGCACTCTGTCTATCAGATCTAGTCCCTTAAATCTGTTTCTCATTTCCACTGTATAATCATAACAGATTTGATTTAGGTCATACCTACTTTCTTCAAATTTAAGACTGAATTTGGCAATAAGGAGTTCATGATCTGACCCCCAGTCAGCTTATGAAAACTAATTCATTTTGGAGATATTTTCCTGAAGTGATAAATTCCTTTTAGAATTAAGAGGGCATAAATAAGTAAGTTGAGTATAATATCAAATGCAATAAACTTTTCTTCCTCTGGGAGGTTACAGACTCATGCCTTTAGAAGGATGAAAGCGACCTTCACAGAACTACCCTGCCCAAGCACTCCGCCAGAGCCTTGAATAATTGTCACTTGAGTTTTGACATTCATAATCTTGTGGAGCAGGTTATAAAGAATAATAAGTTTGAACTGTGGTGCTGGAGAAGACTCTTGAGAGTCCCTTGAATTGCAAGGAGATCTATCCAGTCCATCCTAAAGGAAATCAGTCCTGAATATTCATTGGAAGGACTGATGTTGAAGCTGAAACTCCAATACTTTGGCCATTTGATGTGAAGAGCTGCCTCACTGGAAAAGACCCTCATGCTGGGAAAGATTGAAGGCTGGAGGAGAAGGGGATAAAAGAGAATGAGATGGTTGGATGGTCTACCACCGACTCAGTGGACTCAGCGGACACGAGTGTGAGCAAACTCCAGCAGAGAGTTAAGGACATGGAGGCCTGGTGAGCTTCAGTTCATGGTTGCGAAGGGTCGGATGCAAGTTAATGACTGTACAACGACCACAGTGAGTTTCAGTGACTTGTCCAAAGTCACAGAGCGAGTGACTGAACCAGACTAACTTCAAACCATAAGAAAATATTTTGATGAAAATATTTGGGAAGTCTGAGTATTTTATGACTGTACAGGGAATGGAAGAGGGAAAAGAGACATGTTTGTGTGAATCTGTTGAAAATCTACTTCCAGAGCAACAGTTTTAGATTTTTCATTCCAGTTTCGAAATGAGGAGACTAAAGCTCAGAAATAAGGTAAGTCTGCTCTTGTTCAAGATGACAGAAAAAAACACTCTATGTGGTAGGTCTATTGTTAGAATGAGAGAAGAGTTTCAAGGTAAGGCTCCTCCATGGAAAATAGGTTGTGTGCTTGTATACATTGTATTCTTTTGTCCCCTTGTATTTTTTTGAAAAGTTTATCTATCGGCTTGCGGCATGCAGGACCTTTAGCTGCAGCATGAGAACGCTTAGTTGAGGCTTGTGGGTTCTGGTTCCCTGACCAGGGATTGAACCCAGACCCCCTGCATGGGGAGTGTGGAGTCTTAGCCACTGGACCACCAGGCAAGTCCTCAACCCATTGTACTAGTCTGCTCAGACTGCCTTTAACAAAGTACCAGAGTCTGCAGGGACATAGATGTCAGAAATGTATTTTACAGAAGTGTATCTTCTCACAATTCTGGAGACAAAGAGGTCTGAAGTCAGGTGTGGGCAGGGCTGGTTTCCTCTGAGGCCTCTCCCCTCAGCTGTGCGTGCTGTGTCCACATTTTCTCTTCTTACAAGGATTCCAGCCATATACTGGGTCACGGCCCAGCCTAATGACCTCCTGTTGGTTTAGTGACCTCTTTAAAGACCCTGTGTCGGATGCAGCAATGTGGTGAGGTTCAGTCAGTTCAGTTCAGTCGCTCAGTCGTGTCCGACTCTTTGCGACCCCACAGACTGCAGCACACCAGGCCTCCCTGTCCATCATCAGCTCCCAGAGTTTGCTCTAACTCATGTCCATTGAGTCGGTGATGCCATCCAACCATCTCATTCTCTTTTATCCCCTTCTCCTCCAGCCTTCAATCTTTCCCAGCATCAGGGTCTTTTCCAGTGAGGCAGCTCTTCACATCAGGTAGCCAAAGTACTGGAGTTTCAGCTTTAGCATCATTCCTTCCAATGAATACCCAGGGCTGATCTCCTTTAGGATGGACTGGTTGGATATCCTTGTAGTCCAAGGGACTCTCAAGAGTCTTCTCCAACACCACAGTTCAAAAGCATCAATTCTTCGGCACTCAGCTTTCTTTATAGTCCAACTCTCACATCCACACATGACCACTGGAAAAACCATAGCCTTGACTAGGCGTACCTTTGTTGGCAGAGCAATGTCTCTGCTTTTTAATATGCTGTCTAGGTTGGTCATAACTTTCAAGAAGTAAGCATCTTTTAATTTCATGGCTGCAGTCACCATCTGCAGTGATTTTGGAGCCCCTCCAAAATAAAATCTTTCACTGTTTCCATTGTTTCCCCATCTATCTGCCATGAAGTGATGCAACCAGATGCCATGATCTTAGTTTCCTGAATGCTGAGCTTTAAGCCAACTTTTTCACTCTCCATTTTCACTTTCATCAAGAGGCTTTTTAGTTCTTCTTTACTTTCTGCTATAAGGGTGGTGTCATCTGCATATCTGAGGTTATTGAGATTTCCCCTGGCAATCTTGATTCCAGCTTGTGCTTCTTCCAGACCAGCGTTTCTCATGATGTACTCTGCATAGAAGCTAAATAAGCAGGGTGACAATATCCAGCCTTGACGTATTCCTTTTCCTATTTGGAACCAGTCTGTTGTTCCATGTCCAGTTCTAACTGTTGCTTCCTGACCTGCATACAGATTTCTCAAGTGGTACTAGGGGTTAGAACTTCCACATATGAATTTAAGGAGACCCTATTTAGCCTTACCTAGTACCTCAGATGGTAAAGAATCTGCCTTCAATTCAGGAGACCCATGTTCAATCATTGGGTCAGGAAGATTCCCCTGGAGAAGGAATGGCTACCCACTCCAGTATTTCCTGGAAAGTTCCATGAGCAGAGGAAACTGGTGGGCTACAGTCCATGGGGTCGCAGAGAGTCGGGCACGACTGAGTGAGTAACACACACTATTCAGCCCGTAACACCTGTCGCTCAGGGTGAGCGTCCCTCTGTGCCCACACTACTGAGGAACAAGCGGTTTGGAAGTTTCTATGGTCTGGAGAGCTGGTAGTTAAAAAAAGAGAAAGAGAGCCCTCAGTCATAGATCTTTGGAGGGACAATTAGGGCAAGCACTGCCCTCTTCACAAGGAGTAATTGCTTCTGAGCCAGTCTTCTTCTGGACTTGACTCATGTTGCATTTACTTTAGTTATGCCATAGTTACAATGATCAGACCCAGTTAGGAAAAGAGAAGCTACCTCTTCACTGCATGAATGAAATCCCTGAAAAACCAGTATAGAGCAACATGTTTCCAGCCCAAATTTAACACCAATCTTGAAAAGGACAAGCATATATCAGCTTGAATGGGTCATTCTCTTTGTTATTATTTACCAAAATGATCTCTCTGGGGAGAAAGAATGGTTTACCTTAAACTAAATGAAATAACATTTCCTTGAAATGTTAAGTCTTACAAGAAAACTCCTCTGTTTTAACGATCAAGTGATTCAGTGACTCTCTGCAAGAAACGGAGTCTTCCTTACAAGTGACCTGTATTTGTCTTCAGATCATTCAAGAGGAAAGAAAATCTTGCCCCCCACCAGCTTATTTTTTAAAACCTCCATTTCAGAAGCACCACGTAGCTTGGGACACTGTTTTCCTCATTTGTATTGGCTTTCTCTCTTGGCGCACACTGAGTCTCACAGCTTTAATTATCACTTATATTACAGATGATATTCAAATTTGCACTTCATTTCCAGCCCTTTCAGATGATGTCACCCTTCGCCTCGCCCCAAATTTGGCTGATGTCTTGTCTTGGATGAGCCTCAGTTTTGTCTGATTGAATATGGATGAGATGGAGGCTTTGCAGTTTAGTTGTAAATAAACTCTAAATGCACTAGAGTTAATTTACCTCATCGATATCCTGCCCCTCCAGTTAAGAGCAAGAGTGTTCTGTGACTGACTCTGAATTATCTCCCTTCATTCATCAGAGACGACGCAGCCAAGGAATTAAGCTCCACAAAAGACCCAAAGATAGGTGGCAGTTCCCATCCCTTCTCCTTTTGGCCAGAATTCTGGTTATCACACAGTTGAACCTGCTGTGGTCTTCGGAAAGGCTTCCCGCCAGCCCCGTTCTGGTCTGCTCGGAGTCTGGCTGCCCTTTGGCCTCGGTCTGTGTGCACAGTCCCAGGACAGGTTTTCCCTTCAGGCAGCTGTGCTAGCTTCTTGTGCACTGAATAAAACATAATTTGTCGAGATCCTGGCCAGAGTCTCTGCCTTCACATAAACTGGCTTTTGAAATCATTTAAAATTATAATCTCCCCTTTTCAAAAGTTGCTTGCTATTTGGTTTCATCAGGTGGTTGGAGAGATAACCTGCACAGCACCTTGATCCTCACAGACTGTGCTATCTGAAACAAAAATGTGTGCTTGAAAACACTAGGAATATTTCATCATAAGTATTAGCCTGTGAGAGTGATACATAATGAGCAGTACTCACTCAATATGAACTTGCTGGAATAAAGACTGAGTCAATGAATTTGTGATCCTTTGACCCATTTGCGAGTCTCGCTGCTGTAGTTATTTGTAACATTTTTATCTACCTCTCAGGTTATTATGTAACTGCGCTGTGTAATTATTATTTCAACCCGAACATATTGTAATTCTCCTTTAACATAACTGAAGGGTATAAAATAGAATGTTTGGAGTTGTCAATTAGCTGATGTGTCTTTGTTGCTTTTCTTCATTATTTCAGTGTAGCGAACAGTTCAGTCAGCACATTTTAATTAAAAACAAGCACATGTGGGTCCACTAAGAACTCTCATGTCTGGTAGTGCAGTTAGTCAAAGATGGCAAATATTTCTAGCAGTGACCATATGATATCTTCCATTCATCTCAGCAATCATCCTCCAAATCTAATTATTGGAAGCTGGCAGCTGCACTCGGGTAGGCTTTGCTTTCTTTTCCCAGAGATGTGTGTTTCTCAGCTTGATGTGCGGTAAAGGATCAGCTGCTGAGTTCTTCCCAAGGCTGAGGTCTGAGCACCTCCAGGACCTCCCCCAGTTGCTTCCATCACAACATGACCCATTTGTTCCTGCCCATGTGCCATCTGGCCTGAAGATGCTCCAGGGAAATGTAGTCTCTGACAAGCTCTTCTTCTCTCCTTATACAAATGCGTTAGGTATTTGATTTTGCAACCTGAAGGTATCAGGATGGAGCCTTCTTGATGGGTGTGGCATTATCTGCCTGAAGTCACCAGGTCCTGGGGGCTGGTCTTCAGCTTTGCAGACTCAGAAGCATGATTCCATCAGCTTGGTTTGTTACTGAGGATGTGCAGGAGGGTGTATTCATTTTAAAAGAGGGTTTTAACAATTAAAAATATTATCTCTTGGAACTTCCCTGGTGGTAAAGATGCTGTGCTTCCAAGCAGGAAGTGCAGGTTCAGCCCCTGGTCAGGAGCTAAGACACTGCATTCTATATGGTGCAGCCCCCCAAAAATATTTTTAAAAATTCACTCACACCAAGTGTCCCTCTAGTATGATCATTGAGAATGGGGACTCTAGAGTCAGGCCACTTGGGGTCAAATCCCTGACCTAGGGATTAAACCCAGGTCTCCCGCATTGCAGGCAGACTCTTCAGTGTCTGAGCCACCAGGGAAACTCTTGGAGTGCTGAGCTACTGTGGTAAAGTCCAGCTACGCTGAAGCCACCATCCTAGAGCAGCTACATGGAGAAGTCACATAGGGATCGAGATGCTCAGGAGGCTGTCCTCCAGCCCGAGCTCCCAGCTCTTGTGGGTCTTCCCAGTACAAGCCCTGGACGTGTGTGTGAACAGGTCCTTGAGATGATTCCAGCTCCACTCACAAGCTGACCGCAGCCAGGAGTGGGTCCCCAGTGAGAACCGCCCAGCTGGGTTCAGTCAGTCCCAGAACTGAGTGAGAGAGATGATGGTTATTGTTAGCTCACTGTTTGAGGTGGCTTGTCATGCAGCAGTGAAAAACTCGAAAATGCACACGTGCCCACACTCATATTTGTGTGCAAGTCCATTCAAACAGACATGCATCCCACCTGACACACACACAGAGCCACACAGCTTAGTAGCTTGGTAGCAGCGCTGCAGTCACACTACCATTGAATCAGAGACACTTAGCGCCTCCAGAGTCAGCCTGCGTTCTTTCGGTTATTTGCAAATCCCAGATCCGAGATACGAGGTCATCTGTAATTTTGCTGAGTCATGAATTTGAGTCCCAGGCTTGTCAGCGGGAGCTAGTTTCTCAGCCTGTGAGTGAGGGACCCTCACTGACCACCAGCACAGACAGGACTTAGGTCTCTACTAGCCATTCCCTGGACTTCCTCTGTGGCTCACCTTGTAAGGGATCTGCCCGCAATGCGTGAGACCTGGGTTCGATCCTTGGTTGGGAAGATTCCCCTGGAGAAGGGAAGGGCTGCCCACTTCAGTATTCTGGCCTGGAGAGTCCCATGGACAGCATAGTCCACGAGGTTGCAAAGAGTTGGACGTGACTGGCGACTTTCACAGTCATTCCTCATCCATTAAATTTTTGATGCATTTTTTGATGCTTTGATTTCCCCCTCCAAAAGTGTGAAGACATATCAGCTGACGGCTAATCTTAGTGATAGAAGTGAAGGGAAGATATAAAGAGGCTGATAAAAAGAGATTCCCCATCTAATAACAGACATTTCAAAGAATGGGGTGTCAAATGTAATGACAGCTCAGTTTCACGATGTGAAGAGAGTTAAAGGATGCAATCCCCAAACCAGAAAGCATAATTGGGTGGGCCATTTTGGTGAGAATGCCAGAATATGGCAGTTTATAAAGTCATTAGAAGTCTTAAGACATCATTCATATTTTTAACTTAAAATATATTACATTTTAGGAGGAAATAGTATCCATAGTTATAGTCACCAGTTTGTGCTGTATCTGAAGATGTAGGAACATTTCTTGAATTTCAAAATGATGTAGCCCTTAACGTCACCTGTGAGATGTTCTGCTGGGCTCATGCAGTGTTAAGAGATAGTGTTAGTCATGATCCTGCCTTTGAGACACATACAGTTTATCCAGGGGATGGGTGTGGAGGGAGGAGAGGAAATGAAAAACAAATAAGATTTAATATAAATATTTAAAACTTATGTTAAATGTTTAATAATATTTAATACTCATATATGGTGGTGAACATCACCTGTGATTAGTTGGTATAGAGAATAAGGACCATCAGTTCAGAGGAGAAAGAGTAAGAATTTGAGATCTCCCAGAGGAAAAAGATGCATGCTGCTTGGAAGGAAAGCTATGGCAAACCTAGACAGTGTATTGAAAAGCAGAGACATCACTTTGCTGACAAACATGTGTCTAGACAAAGATATGTTTTTTCCAGTAGTCATGTACAGATGTGAGAGCTGGACCTTAAAGAACACTGAGCACTGAAGAACCGATGCTTTCAAACTGCGGTGCTGGAGAAGATGTTTGAGAATGCCTTGGACTGCAAGGAGGTCAAACGAGTCAGTCTCAAGAAAATCAGTCCTGAATATTCATTGGAAGGACTGACGCTGAAACTCCAATACTTCGGCCACCTGCCATGAAGAGCCGACTCACTGGAAAAGACTCTGATGCTGGGAAAGATTGAAGGAAAAGGGGAAGAAGCGGGCAGAGGACAGGATGGTTAGATAGCATCACTGACTCAGTGGACTCAACGAACATGAATTTCAGCAAACTCCA
Organism: Procapra przewalskii; assembly: GCA_006410515.1. Taxonomy (NCBI): domain Eukaryota; kingdom Metazoa; phylum Chordata; class Mammalia; order Artiodactyla; family Bovidae; genus Procapra; species Procapra przewalskii. The sequence continues at coordinate 1,621,452 of SJYF01000760.1, forward strand.
GGAGACAGAGGAGGACAGAGGAGCCTGGCGTGCTACCAGCCATGGAGCCGCGAAGAGCAGGACACGACTTAGCAGTTGAAACAGCACCAAGAAAGGGCAAAGTCCAAGCCCCTTGGCCTGGCGTTTAATGCCCCCGAAACTTGCCCAACCTCACCTCCAAAATTCTTTCTATCCTCTATAAAAAGCAGCCCTTCTATCCAATTTGCTCAACTCATTAAGAAGTACACCTGCCCCTCAATTTACAGCCTGTTACTTTGAGTGTGAAATAAAATGAAATAAACAAGTGACTTTAAAATGTGCTTTTAAATGTTACTTTAAAAGAATTACATTCTTTAAAATGAACAATAAATGAGCAACACAAGCACATAAAATAATTTTGGAAAAACGGAATTTAAACTGCTTGCCTAATTATTTTAACAAAAAAGTCCTTAGCAACAGTGATTATAAAAATTCTCATGCATGATCTATCATGCTCTTTTCCCTTTCTGGCTAGCTGGAACAGAGTCAAGCCCCAGGGTGACCTTGGAAGCGACAGTGTTGAAGATGACAGGGCCTCTAGCAGCTGGGTCCCTGAATGAGTGCGTGAAGGAAGGTCACCTAGCAACCGGGATGACTCCTGTCAAGCTGCTGCAGATGTAAGAAATAAGGGTCTATTGTGGTTGGCCTCTGAAATGTGGGGTTTGTGTATTATGGCAACTAGCTTTTTAGGCACTTTGCATTATCTTAACCAGTATGATCAGTTAATAGGAAGAAGTGAGGGAAAGCTATCACTATCAGCCTAAAAAAGGAGATTAGCAGCTGCACTGGTAAGGGCTAACAGGACAGCTCCCATCAAGATCACGGATTCCAGGCGACTCGCCTGCTAGTCCAGTGGTTAAGAAGCTGCCTTCCAGTGCAGGGGACATGGGCTTGATCCCTGATCAGGGAACTAAGATCCCCCAGGCTGTGGGATACCTGAGCCCACATACTGTAGAGCCCACAGGCCACGACTAGAGAGAGGCTCGTGAGCTGCAACGAAGATCTCATGAGCTGCAATTAAGACCTGATGTAGCAAAAAAAAAAAAAGAGTATGGATCCCAGTACCAGATTGTAGGGTGGAAAGCTAGATCTACCGTTTACGGGGAATATAACTTTAGGCAAGTGTATTAGCTGGGGTTCTCCAAAGAGTCAGAAATAACAGGATGTGAACCAACAGGAAGAGATTTATTCTAAGTGATTGACTTTGTGTGATTGTGGAGGGTTGGCAAGTCCTAAATCTGATGGAGAAAGCCAACAGGCTGGAGACAAAGGGAAGAGCCACACGTCAAGTGCAAAGGCAGCCTGTTAGGGAACCGGGAAGAGCCGGTCCACAGAGGAGGCCCCAGGCACTCTGCTGGCAGACCTTCTTCTTGCTCAGAGAGAGGTCAGCATTCTTGTCTTTTCAGGCCTTCAACTGATTAGGTGAGGATCACCCAGCATGATGGAGGGCAATCTGCTTTGCTCAAAGTCCACTGATCTAAATGTAAATCTCATCCAAAAACACCCTCACAGAAGCATCCAGAATAATGTTTGACCAAACATCTGGGCACTGTGGCCCAGCCACGTTAACACGTAAAAGCAACCATCGTCAGGAAGTCGATCCCCCAGGGCCTTGGTGCTCTCATCTGTAAAATGGAGAGAACGGAAGGGCCTGCCATATTGGCTGACCATAAAGGACAGATGAATCAGCGCGTGCATTTAGCACAGCGTCTGCACAGTGCTTAGTGAGAGTTTGCTCCTGGCTATTTTTACTATTAATTACTATTGTCAGAGGCTTTAGTTGCGTGCTGCTGCTCTCTGATGAAAGTGCTAAGAAAAATCATGAGTAGAGCCACCAAGAGGGCAGGACCGCTTGGCTGGGAGCACCACTAATGTGGCGAGTGGCTTCGTGCACCAGAATTCTCATAATGTAGAGGATGGAGCCTTGCAGACTCAGTTTGCAGCTGTACTGGCCAGTGCTCCATTAATCAGTGGCTATTTTTTCTTGTTATTCCATGAATAAATTTTAATATTTTCAATTTTCCCCATAAACTGCTTATTTACTGTTCATATTAATGCAATATAGCAAAAAAACATTTACATGACCAGAGTCTTTTGCAATCTACCAGAGCATTTCTCTTGCATTTCTTTCCCTTCATTCCTGGTGAGAAAATTCAGTTTTGCTCTACATGTTTCTGAATTAACTGTCACCTCTCAGGAGTACAATATTAGCACATATCAAGAGCCTGGTGGCGAGTAGCGTGGTGTGGAATCTGGTTCTCTCGGCATGAACCTTTCCGGCCCTCAGCTTCTTCACACAGTGCTGTCGTGAGGATGGGACAGTGAGTCTTGGCAGTGGCCGGCACGCAGGAAGCATGTGACCAGTGGGAATAGAATGAGCCCTTCAGCAGCGATTCTCCGCGTTGTTACAATGTCCCACCTTGCACCAGCACACCCTGTATCCTAGGTCCCTGAATGACTGTGTGGAGGAAGTCACCCAGCAACGAAGATCGCCAGTGTCAAACTGCTACAGATGAGAAGAGTAAAGAACTCTGGTTAATTTTTTAAATTGGTGTGTGTGTGTGTGTGTGTGTGTGTGTGCATGCGCGTGCGCCTGCTCAGTCATGTCCGACTCTTTGTGACCTCGTGGACTGTAGCCCGCTAGACTCCTCTGTCCATGGAACTTTTCCAGGCAAGAATACTGGAGCGGGTTGCCATTTGCTACGTCAGGGGGCCTTCCTGACAGGATCAAAGCCACATCTGTTGCGTCTCCTGCATTGACAGGGGATTCTGTGGCGAGTAGCTTCAGACAAGAAGCTGATTGCTAGTGCCACCTTATTGCAGCAATCAGCTTCTTCAGAGTTGTGTACCACCTTAACCAGCATGGCCAGCTAATATTACAAGATCACTGGCCGTTCCTGATGTCCTCTCCACTCTAGACTTCACAGGCCTCGAGCGTCATAGAAAGTCTCTGTGACGCAGCGTATTAACTCCATGTATCTTCTAGCCGGTGTCTATGCTTCTCTTCTCATGAAAATGTCTTGTTTGCTCAGACAGTATCATGGGTATTGATTTCAGGGCGTCAGAAGCATGACCTTCGGTAATTGTTTTGAGTTTCTATGCCGCTGGCATAGCAGAAAGGGAATTCTAGCTTCCCTGAGGTTTTCCTAATTTGCTTTGGAGTTGCATCTAAGTTCTGGGTTGTGGGGATGGGTGTCTGGTCTTTGGCATCATTCTTGGATGCAGGCTCACATTTCTGTTTGAGATTTAACTGTCAGATAACTGGGAGTTACATGCTAGCAAAATAATGCTCAAAATTCTCCAAACCAGGTTATGTGAACCATGAACTTCCAAATGTTCAAGCTGGATTTAGAAAAGACAGAGGAACCAGAGATCAAATTGCCAACATCACTGGATCACAGAAAAAGCAAGAGAGTTCCAGAAAAACATCTACTTCTGCTCTATTGACTATGCCAAAGCCTTTAACTGTGTGGATCACAATAAACTGTGGAAAATTCTGAAAGAGATGGGAATAACAGACCACCTGACCTGCCTCCTAAGAAATCTGTATGCAGGTCAGGAAGCAACAGTTAGAACTGGACATGGAACAGCAGCCTGGTTCCAAATAGGAAAAGGAGTCCGTCAAGGCTGAATATTGTCACCCTGCTTATTTAACTTATATGCAGAGTACATCATGAGAAACACTGGGACATATTGACATAATGGCAGCATATTAAAAAACAGAGATATTACTTTGCCAACAAAGGTCCGTCTAGTCAAAGCTATGGTTTTTCCAGTAGTCATGTCTGGATGTGAGAGTTGGAGTATAAAGAAAGCTGAGTGCCAAAGAATTGATGCTTTTGAACTGTGGTGTTGGAGACGACTCTTGAGAGTCCCTGAACTGCAAGGAGATCCAACTAGGCCATCCTAAAGGAAATCAGTCCTCAATATTCACTGGAAGGACCAACGCTGAAGCTGAAACTCCAATACTTTGTCCACCTGATGTGAAGAGCTGACTCATTAGAAAAGACCCCGATGCTAGGAAAGATTGAAGGTGGGAGGAGAAGGGGATGACAGAGGATGAGATGGTTGGGTATCACCGACTTGGACATGAGTTTGAGCAAGCTTCTGGGGTTGGTGATGGACAGGGAGCCCTGGCGTGCTGCGGTCTGTGGGGTCGCGCAGAGTCGGACACGCCGAGCCGCTGAGCTGGAGCGGGGAGTGCGCGCTCACTCTGGGCTGCAGTGCTTCCTTCCATTGGCGCAAGTCTCAGCGTTTCCTTGCTGCTTATAGGTGTGGGAGGATACAGAGGCCTGTGTGAGCGTCCGGGGTATATAGAAATTTGTTTATGGGTCAATCAGAAGAAGGTACTAAGGACAAAAAAAATCAGTTAATATTTTAACATGTCAAAAATATCATTTCACCACAGGAAGAAAGCCTGTTGAGGGCAGGAAGTCTGTCCTCGTTAAATATTTCCTACTGCCATTAACTGATGAAGAGCAGTCCATGGGCCATAGAAACAGAGAAAGAGAGACTCCTCAGTCTCTTCTGCAACAGTGATTTCACGCGTGGAAAAGCACTGTTATGGGCTGAGTGTGGTCACTGCCTCCCAAATTTATACCTGGAAGCTCTAACCCTCAGTGTCTCAAAATGTGACTGTACTTGGAGGTAGGGTCTTAAAAAGGTGACTAAATGTTAAAATGAGATTACTAAATTCAGTTCAGTTCAGTTCAGTCGCTCAGTTGCATCTGACTCTTCGCGACCCCATGAATCGCAGCACCCCAGGCCTCCCTGTCCATCACCAACTCCCGGAGTTCACTCAGACTCATGCCCATCCAGTCTGTGATGCCATCCAGCCATCTCATCCTCTGTCGTCCCCTTCTCCTCCTGCCCCCAATCCCTCCCAGCATCAGAGTCTTTTCCAATGAGTCAACTCTTCTCATGAGGTGGCCAAAGTACTGGAGTTTCAGCTTTAGAATCATTCCTTCCAAAGAAATCCCAGGGCTGATCTCCTTCAGAATGGAGGTGGGCCTCAATCCAATATAACTTGTCTTCTTAAAAGAAGAGATTAGATTACAAGACACACAGACAAAAGGAAGACCATGTGGAGATGCAGACACTCCTTCACCCTCAGCAGGGGTGGCCAAGTCCCAAAGAAGGCAGGCTCTCCTCTGGCAGCGTCGGATGGAGCTGGGTCTTCAGTTCTCTACTCAGAGAAGTCTTTTTTTTTTAAGTTAGGCTATATAAGTTTGTTTCTCAATATGCAGTGTTGAACACATTATTTCTGCCTCTAGTCATGTTGGAATAACCAGTACTATTTGTTTTCTCCCTGCCGTAAGCAACTAGACAACTGGGCCAAATATATGATACAATTATTTTCAGACATTGGACAGCAGGAGTATAATCCCTGAGGAAAGGGAAACAAAAGGAGGTGAAAGAACCACAGGGGAGCGATAAACAGGACGCCGGCAGGCAAGCACAGTTACCTGGGAAACGGGTCAGCCCCACCCAGGCGGTGTGGAGAGGTCTCGGGACGCTGCCTTTGCTTTCTGTAGACTGCTGTAACAGATTACTCCAAATGTAGCAGTTTAAAGCAGCACAAATTAGCTTACAGCTCTGTGGATCAGTATCTCCCTGGGAGGAGACCCGGGTGCTTTCTGGAGGGTCTGGGGAAGGATCCTGTATCTGCCTCTTTGGCCTCCTAGACACCCCTCACACACACACACCTTCCCTTGACCCTTTCCTCCCTCTTCAAAGCCAGGACACTGAGCTGAGTCTTTCTCAGCCTCTTTGTCTCTGGTTCTCCCTTCTGCCTCCCTCTTCCACTTTTAAAGACCCTTCAGCGCACTTGGATATTCCAGGATAATCCTCCTATCTTTAAAGTCAGCTAGTTGTTGCTGTTGTTCAGTTGTTAAGTCATGTCCAACTCTCTGCGACCCCATGGGCAGCACGCCAGGCTCCCCTGCCCTTCACTGTCTCCCACAGTTTGCCCAGATTCATGCCCATGGAATTGGTGGTGCCATCCAACCATCTCATCCTCTGTCGTCCCCTTCTCCTCCTGCCTTCAGTCTTTCCCATCATCAGGGTCTTTTCCAATGAGTCCGTTCTTCGTATCAGGTGGCCAAAGTATTAGAGCCTCAGCTTCAGGATCTGTCCTTCCAATGAGTATTCAGGGTTGGTCTCCTTTAGGATTGACTGGTTTGATCTTCTTGTTGTCCAAGGGACTCTCAAGAGTCTGCTCCAGCACCACAGTTCCAAAGTTAGCTAATTAGCAAAATTTAATTCTTAAACCTTAATTTTCCCTTTTCATTTAAGGGAAGCATGAAGATACAATTCATAATTAGGATAAAATTAATCAGTAAAAACAGATCCAGAAATAACAGCAATAATAATCAAACAAAACCTTTAAAATAGCTCATATTTATATATTTATGAAATCAAAGGAAAATATGATCATACTGAGATAGGAAATGCAAACTATAAAAAAAGAACTGAATGGAATTTCTATAGAACCAACTGAAGTTAAAAATTCACAGAATAAGGTTAACAGGATATTGGACACTACAGAAAAAAAAAAAGATCAGCAAATTTGAAGAAATCACAAAAGAAACTCCCTAGGCTGAACCACCAGAGAAGGCAGTGGCACCCCACTCCAGTACTCTTGCCTGGAAAATCCCATGGACAGAGGAGCCTGGTAGGCTGCAGTCCACGGTGTCGCGAAGAGTCAGACATGACTGAGCGACTTCACTTTCACTGTTCACTTTCATGTATTGGAGGAGGAAATGGAGAACCATTCCAGTGTTCTTGCCTGGAGAATCCCAGGGATGGGGGAGCCTGGTGGGCCACCGTCTATGGGGTCACACAGAGTCGGACACGACTGAAGCGGCTCAGCAGCAGCAGCAGCACGCTGAACCACACAGAGGGGAAAGAGTCTTAAAAAAAAAAAAAGAAAAGTGGACTTCCCTGGTGGTCCAGTGGTTAAGAATCCACCCACCAATGCAGGGGACACAGATTCGATTCCTGCTCTGGGAAGATTCCACATCCCACAGGACAACTTAGCCCACGCGCCGCAGTTACTGAGCCCAAGCCGGACAGCCCGCGCCCCACAGCAGGGAAAGCCATCACAATGAGAATCCCGTGCACTGAACTAGAGAAAGCCCACGCACAGCCAAAAATAAATAAGTAAATAAATAAATAAATAGAACTTTTTAAAATCTTCTAAAAAAAAAAAGAAAAGAAAGGATGAAAACAGCTTTAGTGACTTGTGGTACAAGATCAAGTGGTTTAATGTATATAACATGGGAATCCCAGAAAGGCGGGAGGCGGGGGGCAGAAATGCTATTTGAAGAAACAATGGTCAGTATTTTCCCAAAGCTGATGAAAACTATAAATGCACGGATTCAAGAAGCTCAAGGGACCCCGAACAGAAATAAAAATAAAAACAGCCAGAAAATTTAGAGAATGAATAAAAAATTATAAAGTAGGCAGAGAAAGAGAGCTATCACTACACACAGAACAAAGTTGAGAGCGCACAGAGACTTCCTGTCAGGAACAATGGAAGGCTAAAGACAAGGAAAATGCACTCTAATAATGCTGGGAGAAAAAAAGGTGGAAGTAGAATTCTGTATCCAGAAAAATAGCATGGAAACTACACATTCCTCTACGTAACACAGAG
>SJYF01000760.1:1697551-1708234 GCA_006410515.1 Procapra przewalskii
AAGATAATATAACTCCTGAGTTGTTTTTTAACCAAATAAAGTTCAGACTACTTTGGGAATAATTACGTAACAATGTGATAATCATGCAGTTCTTTTTATTAGAAACAGAGAATTCTCGTCTACAAAAACCCTTCAGTAAACGTTTACCCTGTTGTCATTTCAATGTGTAATAATATTTTATGTATTTATTTTTCATAAAAAATAAGATGAATTTAGTGCGTGCCCTCTACTGTGCATGTATTAGCGACGTCTGTGATCGCTCAGCATGCATTTTAGTGATATTCGCTGTTTTGGCACAAACGTAGGAACGAATTTACATCCGCTCACTAACTAGAGAGCAGGAAGAGCTGCGTCAGTCGCTCAGTGTTTGAGGGAGCACGACGATGAGGAAACAGCACACGGGCTGCTCTTTAATCCAGGCAGTGTGCCCAGAGCCCCAGATTCACTGGCTCATACGGTCATCCACGGTCCATGACGGTTTACCATAAGTTGGCTTCCGAACTCAGCCCTTTGCCAGCATGATCCCGTTTATTAGGAGGCGACTGGGATTCTGTGGGGCTAAGTTAGGAGCCTGGGCTTACCAGCCAGCATGTGGCAGGGCCAGGTCTGAACAGACACCCCACAGCTGGGCAGTGCTCTCGAGTCCCTGCTGCAGGCCAGGCCCTCAGCTGAGGCCAGAGTCACAGCCACAGACGTGGGTGCTGACTGTAAGAAGGTCACACGGCCCTTCACACGGCCCTTCACCTAACACATCTGAATTAAAGTTGGAGGACATGGAACTCATGTGGCCAAACTCCCTTTTATCACAGATTGAAATGTCAGAGATCTAAAGGGGCAAGTGTCGTCCCCACCACGTATGTGGAGAAGAGTAGAGAGAAACAGCGCTTTGGTGCTTAAAATGCTGGCGACACTGTCTCAGTGTCTCTGGGGCTTGACTATGAATAAATTAGTGCTTTGGCCTTTTCTTTGCTCAAACATGTGATAAGAATATGGATGTCAGTGACTGTTGTATATGTCAGCAAAAAATTTATCAGTCAATCTAAGAAAGAAATGGAAAATTTTATTTGAGCTGCATTTGAGGATTAAAACCCAGGAAGAACACTTGAGAAATCTCTAAGGACTGCTCCTCCCCTTAGAAATCAAGTCACAGTTATGTTAAGTTTTTTGAGACAGAGGACTGCACATCAAATGACGTGTCATTGACAGTTTGCATAATCCAGATCTAATCCTGGCGGGTCACGTGTCTGCTTACAAGATTAACAGGGAGGGTTAGCTCTCAAGGGGTTGCCTTGGTGGGGCTGGGAGAATGATGCTCTTTGTGTCTGAGTGCGTATCCCTTCCTCACGGTTGGGGAGGGCTGGCAATGCAAGGCACCGAGGGGGAGAGGGAGGCCGAGGGGCAGGGAAGATTTTTTGTTTAAATTGTTCTTGTCTTGCCATAGAACATGAAGTTTATTTCACGTAGCTACGCCTAAAACAGAGATCAAGAGCGTATAAAGGGACTGTCTTTATTGTTCATTCGCTAAGTCATGTCCAACTCTTTGTAACCCCATGGGCTGCAGCACGCTAGGCTTCCCTGTCCTCCACTATCTCCTGGAGTTTGCTCAAATTCACATCCATAGAGTCAGTGATGCCATCCAACCCTCTCATCCTCTGCCGCCCGCTTCTCTCCCCTCCTTCAATCCTTCCCGGCATCGGGGCTTTTCCAGTGAATCGGCCCTTGGCGTGAGGACGCATGTAGAACACGTACAGAACAATACTCGAGTCGGCCCGAGCAGTGGAGCCTCAGCTTCAGCCTCAGTATCTGCCACCTCGGCCCAGCCGCTTCATTCTTCCCGGAGCTGTTAGCAATTGTCCTCCGCTTTCCCCAGGAGCAGGTTGGACACCTTCCAGCCTGGGGGGCTCATCTTTCGACGTCGTTTCTTTTGCCTCTTTGTCTTCCTCATGGGGTTCTCGAGGCAAGCATCCCAGACTGGTCTGCCATTCCCCGCTCCGGTGGACCACGTCTTGTCAGAACTCTCCCCCAGGACCCCACGGAGCATGGCTCACAGCTTCACTGAGTTGCACAAGCCCGTTCGCCACGCCAAGGCTGTGACCCGTGAAGGGGATATAAGGGGGTGGGGAAGGAATGAACTAGGAGTTTGGGATGAACAGATACACATTACTGTATATAAAATAGATAAGCAACAAGGACCTACTGTATAACACAAGGAGCTACATTCAGTGTCTTATAATGACCTATAATGGGAAAAATCTGACAAAAAATATGTAGTCTATATGTTCTATATAGGTTTACAGTGTTGTATTAGTTTCAGGCATACAGCAAAGTGACTCAGTCATACGTAAGTCAACATTATAAATAACTACAATTTAAAATTTTTTTAAACAGAACAAACTAATCCTAGTTAATGCAACGGTGGAAACTGAGCTCTTATGTTCTGCACATAGAGATGGCTCGTTGGTTCGTTCATTCATGTCTGACTCTGTGACCCATGGACTGTAGCCCACCAGGCCCCTCTTTGTCCATGGGATTCTCCAGGCAGGAATGCTAGAGTGGGTTGCTGTTTCCTTCTCCAGAGGATTTTCCCTACCCAGGGATTGAACCTGGGTCTCCCGCATTGCAGGCAGATTCCTTACTGTCTGAGCAACCAGGGAAGCCACTGCTTGCTGGGTAAACAGTGATAAGCAAGCTGTGCAGGGTGGGAGAGAGAGATAATTAATATCTTTACTGAACAGAGTGGTAAGGGGAGGTTCGGGGTGATATTGGCATGTGGCAGAGACACACAGCCCAGCGAAGGGCCACCAGAGTTGGGGGGAGTGTAGGGAGAGGGCAGGAAGGAGGAAGGCAATCCGGACAGAAGGTCGTTCATCGGCCATGTCCCCTCGAGGCGGCTGGGCCTGTTTAAAAGACCTGGTGCCGGATTCCTTCCATTTGCTCCTCGCACTTGGCCCACTTCTCCCTGCTGGGAGACTGGCGCTCAGGGCCTACGCTGGTGGGCACCAGTGTGCCCTACGGCTGCCAGTTGGGCTGAGCCAGTGACGAGCCCCAGGAGGAGATTTGGATGGAGGAAAGAGAGTGAGTTCAGGCCCTTGTTGGGGGCATCTAGCCGGCAGCTGGCGGGTGGTGAGCTGGGACACCACTCCACTCTCTTCCAAGGTCCTGTGGGTTCGCTCCTGCAGGTGAAAACAGCCTTCGGGCGCTGCTCCACACTCCCCCCAGCCCTTTGTACACAGCCCCCGTATAATCTCAATTTCACCTTCAGGGCTTCCCGAGAGAGAGGAGACAGGAATGGCAGTGGCATTATGGGATTAGCCAGGTGGGTGGGGATGGACTCACCGTCCCTGTTACTCAGTCACTCAGTCGCGTCCAGCTCTTCGCAACCCCATGGACTGCAGCCGCCAGGCTTCCCTGTCCTGCATTAGCTTCTGGAGCTGGCTCAAATTCATGCCCATCGAGCTGGTGATGCCATCCAGCCATCTCATCCTCTGTCATCCCCTTCTCCTCCTGCCCTCAATCTTTCCCAGCATCAGGGCCTTTTCCAGTGAGTTAGTTCTTCACACCAGGTGGCCACAGTATTGGAGCTTCAGCTTCAGCAACTGTCCTTCAATGAACACTCAGCACTGATTTCCTTTAGGACTGACTGGTGGGCTCGGGGAAGGTTTGTAATCTAGGTTAACAGAGTTTGGAAGGCAGGCCAAGAGCTGGTGTCAGGGAGAACTTCGCAGGCGCAGCAGGAGTGTGGCTCGCATTCTTCAAGAGTCGGAAGAGCTTTGGAGGGTCTTTAGCAGGGAAGTGACAAGATGTGACTGATGCTTTTCAAAGATGGTGGACTTTGAGTAAAGCAAATTACCCTCCGTAATGAGGCGGGGGTGGGGGTTCCGGAGGTGCTGGCTCCTCCAGTTAGGTGAAATTTCCTAATCTCTCCTGAGGAAGAAGGAATTCTGCCAGCAGACAGCCTTCAGACTTGAGCTGCAGTATCAGCGCGTGCCTGGGTCTCCAGCCTGCTGGTCTACCCTGCAGATTTCGGACTCACCAGTAGCTAGGATTAAATGAACCTGTTTTTAAAAATCAATTTGTCTGTCTGTCTCTCTCTCTATATATATGTATGTGTAGATAGATAGATATGTATGTATATGCATGGAAAGAGAGAGAGACTGGGTACACTATATGGCCTGGGCTTTTATTATACCCATTTCCAAGACCTGTGTGTGTGTGTGCACATGCATGTGTGCTCTGTCCTATGGCGGGCCACTGGCGTGATGCGTATCCACTGATTCCTCTGATGAAGGAGTGTTGTGACTGCTCGTGCTGTGTCTTTCTTTTCCTCAGCAGTTTGTCGTTTGCTTTACCACACATCTCTGGCTTTGCTGCAATAAGGAGACCATCTTTGCTATGAGTTGCAACTTTGAGTGACACGTCTGTTCTTCTTTTTCCCACCTTCAGTAAGATCCATCTGACCCTATAGGGAATATGTGATAAATTTAAGAGTGGAATTGGGAAGTTAGGGCAGCTCTCAACTGATTTATCTTTGGAAACCATTATACAGAGGAAAAGTTTTTCTTTTAGCTCATGGTTGCTGCATACACACAAATATAATACAAGGTCTTTTTTTCCCCCACAACATATTAGACTCTAGAAGAGAAGCTGTTGCCTTAGGTTAGAATCTTTACAAAGTCACTCATAATAAACAGTGTCCCGTGTGTAGCTTTATTATCAATAATAACACTATTGGGAGAAGACGTTGTTTCTCTGTTCAGTTCCCTGGCTCATTTGAGTCCAACTCTTTGCAACCCCATGGACTGCAGCACGCCAGGCTTCCCTGTCCATCACTAATTCCTGGAGCTTACTCAAACTCATGTCCATCGAGTCAGTGATTCTATCCAACCATCTCATCCTCTGTCATCCCCTTCTCCTTCTGCCTTCAATCTTGCCCAGCATTAGGGTCTTTCCCAAAGAGTCAGTTCTTTGCATCAGGTGGCCAAAATATTGGGAGTTTCAGCTTCAGCATCAGTCTTTCCAATGAATATTCAGAACTCATTTCCTTCAGAATGGACTGGTTGGATCTCCTTGCAGTCCAAGGGACTCTCAAGAGTCTTCTCCAACACCACAGTTTAAAAGCATCAATCCTTCCACAAAGAGTGGGACATGACTGAGAGACTAACACACACACACTCAGCTTTCTTTATGGTCCAGCCACTCCTGGGTTGGGAAGATCTCTTGGAAAAGGGAATGGCAACCCACTCCAGTATTCTTGCCTGGAGAATCCTATGGACAGAGTGGTCCATGGGGTTGCAAGAGTCGGACATAACTTAGCAACTAAACCTCACATCCACACATGACTACTGGAAAAACCATTGCTTAGACTAGATGGACCTTTGTCGGCAAAGTAATGTCTCTGCTTTTTAACATGCTGTCTAGGTTGGTCATAGCTTTTCTTACAAGGAGCAAGCGTCTTTTAATTTCATGGCTGCAGTCACCATCTGCAGTGGTTTGGGAGCCCAAAAAAGTAAAGTCTCTCACTGGTTCCATTGCTTCCCCATCTATTTGCCATGAAGTGATGGGACCAGGCTATGGTTTTTCCTGTGGTCATGTATGGATGTGAGAGTTGGACTGTGAAGAAGACTGAGCACAGAAATATTGATGCTTTTGAACTGTGGTATTGGAGAAGACTCTTGAGAGTCCCTTGGACTGCAAGGAGATCCAACCAGTCCATTCTGAAGGANNNNTGGAAGGAATGATGCTAAAGCTGAAACTCCAGTACTTTGGCCACCTCATGAGAAGAGTTGACTCATTGGAAAAGACTGATGCTAGGAGGGATTGGGGGCAGGAGGAGAAGGGGATGACCGATGACCGAGGATGAGATGGCTGGATGGCATCACGGACTCGATGGACTTGAGTCTGAGTGAACTCCGAGAGATGGTGAACAGGGAGGCCTGGCGTGCTGTGATTCATGGGGTTGCAAAGAGTCGGACACGACTGAGCAACTGAACTGAACTGAACTGAACTGATGGGACCAGAGGCCATGATCTTCATTTTTCAAATGCTGAATTTTAAGCCAACTTTTTACCCTTCTCTTTCACTTTCATCAAGAGACTCTTTAGTTCCTCTTCACTTTCTGCCATAAGGGTGGTGTCATCTGCATATCTGAGGTTATTGATATTTCTCCCGGCAATCTTGATTCCAGCTTGTGCTTCATCCAGCCCAACATTTCACATGATGTACTCAGCATAGAAGTTAAATAAGCAGGGTGACAATATACAGCCTTGACATACTCCTTTCCTGATTTGGAACCAATTTGTTCCATGTCTCATTTGACTATTGCTCCTTAACCTGCATGCAGATGTCTCAGGAGGCAGGTAAGGTGGTCTGGTATTTTTTCCACAGTTTGTTGTGATCCACACAGTCAAAGAATTTAGCATAGTCAATGAAGCAGAAGTAGGTTTTTTTTTCTGGAACTCTCTTGCTTTTTCTATGACCAAATGGATGTTGGCTAGTTGATCTCTGGTTCCTCTGCCTTTTCTAAAACCAGCTTGAACATCAGGAAGTTCACGGTTCACATATTGCTGAAGCCTGGCTTAGAGAATTTTGAGCATTACTTTACTAGCCTATGAGATGGGTGCAATTGTGCGGTAGTCTGAGCATTCTTTCGCGTTGCTTTTCTTTGAGATTGGAATGAAAACTGACCTTTTCCAGTCCTGTGGCCACTGCTGAGTTTTCCAAATTTGCTGACATATTGAGTGCAACACTTTCACAGCATCATCTTTCAGGATTTGAAATAGCTCAGCTGGAATTCCATCACCTCCACTAGCTTTGTTTGTAGTGATGCTTCCTAAGGCCCACCTGACTTCACACTCCAGGGTGTCTGGCTCTAGGGGAGGGAGCACACTTGTGGTTATCTGGGGCATTAATATTTTTTGTGTGTGTAGTTCTTCTGTCTATTCTTATAGTGATAAGTTATTGGAGCTTCCCAGGTGGCTCAGCGGTAAGGAATCCACTTGCAAGTAAGAGATGTGGCTTCGATACCTGGGTCAGAAGATCTCCTGAAGAAGGAAATGGCAACCCACTCCAATATTCTTGCCTGGGAAATCCCAGGGGCAGGGGAGCCTGGCAGGCTGCAGTCCAGGGGGGTCAAAAAGAGTTGGACATGACTTAGCGACTAAACAGCAATAGTTGAATGATCTGTCAATTACATGTGCTGGAAATTGTTGAGAATAAACCTTTTAAAAATACTTTAATAAGTGAGATAAGTCAGACAGAGGAAGGTAAATACTGTATGATATCAATTATATGTGGAATCTGAAAACCCCAAACTCATTAAAACAGAGATTTGCAGTGGTGGTCACCAGGGACTGGGGCTGGTGGATAAGAGGGATGTTATTTAAGGAGCCAAACTTTCAACTGGTGGATAAATAAGCCCCAGAGATCTATGCTCAGCATAGTGTTTATAGTTAGCAGTACCATGTTATAAACTTCAGAGTTGCTAAGAGACTAGATCTTAACTTTCTCACCATAAAAAATAAATGATAATCATGTGACATAACAGAAGTGTCAGCTAGCACTGCCACTGTGGCCACATGGCAATATATAAATGAACCAAATCAACCTGTCACGCACCTTCAACTTGCACAATCTCGTGAGTCAGTCGTCTCAGAAAAAAAAAAGAAAGTTTAAGAAGTAATAAAGTAAGTGATTGTGGAATTCATATATGAACTCCATATGAATGGTATTTTTAGGTTAGGGTACAATTTCCAAGGTCACTTTTTATTACATAGAGACTCTGAAACAACAGTTTCTTAGACAATTTAGAAGGAAACAAAGGTGATATGTTCTGAAAAACTCTAGAAAACTCAAAAAGTGATTCCAGTGGTGGCAGATATGCTAAAGCGAATGAAGACTTTGAATAAATTTGTCATGTGAGTGTTTAAAACATGAGATTTAAAGTATACGTAATTAAATGCTATGAGTTGACACTTGGCTATTCCATCTGCATTCCTGAAAGTTTATATTACATTCACATTCCCAGAGGCTTCTGTGCACTGTTTCTCGGGGAGTGCTGTCTGCACACGGACGCCTTCCATTTAGGCCTGTGCTGTGTGCCCAGTCGTGTCTGACTCTCTGCGACCGCACGGACTGCAGCCAGCCGCGGGGGTTCTCCAGGCAAGAGTACAGGAGTGGGTTGCCATGCCTTCCACCAGGGATTCTTCCCATCCCAGGTCTCCTACGTTGCGGGCAAACTCTTCCCTCTCTGAGCCACCAGGGAAGCCCAAGAACGCTGGAGTGCATAGCCTATCCTTTCTCCAGGGCGTCTCCCGCCCCAGGAAGGGAGCCAGGGTCTCCTGCGTTGCAGGCGGGTTCCTCCCCAGCTGAGCCCCCAGAGTCCATCTTTAGGCAGGGGGGTGCGCCATAAGGCAGGCGCTGGGAGAGAGCGCTGCAGGGTGGGGCGGAGGCGTGTGGAAGTCCCTCCAACCGCTTCCCTCACCGTCTTGATCCGGTGCTTCCAGGGATTATCACAACTCTGGGACTTTGCAAGGAACCAGCTCGTGAGGCTCTGTTGATTCTGTCATGTATTTGTTTTCTGTTTTGTTAATTTATCCCCCTATTTGGTCATTTCTTTCCTTCTGTTCTTCGGGTCTGTTACGCTTTATCCTTCTAACTTCTTGAGAAGGCTGCTTACCCGACTGACTTTTAGCCTTTTTATCTTTTAAACCTATGTGTTCAATGATAAAAGTTTTCTCTAAATAATTCTTATAAGTTTTGACATATTGTATTTTCGTTCTTATTCATTTCAAAATATTTTCTTTTGTATTATGCTTTATTTTTAACTTGTGCTAATTAATAACTATGGTTTTTAATTTCCAAATATTTTTGAAGTTTCTAGTTTTTTATTATTATTAACTTCTATTAAATTCAATTGTAGCTGAGCTGCTGGGTATGATTTTTATTATTTCAGATTTATGGTACACTATATGGACAGTTTTTGTAAGTTCTCCATAGATGTTTGATAAGAATTTGTATTCTACAATTGGTGAGTCAAGTTTTCTATGTATGTTAATTTTCTTAACTCATGCTATTCAGTTAACTTATAATCTTACTGATTTATTTTGTCTGTTACCCTATCAGTTTACTGAATGGATGATATTAAAATTTTTCATTATGTTTATGGATTTATCTATTTCTCCTTTTAACTTTGCCCTGTAGAGACATATAACTTAATATCCCTCATGATCTCCAGTAATACTTCCTGCTTTTGACTGATAGTAGTTTGGCTACATTAATTTCCTTCTCATAGTGTTCACATAGGATAGATTTTCTCATCTTTTTACTTTCAGCTTCTCTGCTGCTGTTGCTTAGTTGCTAAGTTATATCTGGCTCTTTGCGGCCCCGTGGACTGTAGCCCACCAGGGTCCTGTGTCCATGGGATGCTCCAGGCAAGAGTACTGGAGTGGGTTGCCATTTCCTCCTCCAGGGGGTCTTCCCACCCCAGGGATCGAATCCATGTCTCCTGCATTGCAGGCGGGTTCGTTACCCCTGAGCCACTGGGAAGCCCCGCGATCTCTCTGTACCTGATGCTCACTGTAACCAGCGTGCTCGTTTCAGTCTAGTCTCAAATTTCTTGGTCTCAGCTAGAAAATATACCCGATTTGCATTTGATGTAATCACTGGTGTCTGTGGATTTAAGGTCGCCCTCTGATCATTTGCTTTCTATTTGTTCTACATGTTCTGTGCTCCCTTTTGTTTCTTCCTTGTTATTCATTAATTCCATTTTCATTATTACAGTTTTCAGCTGTCTTCATTTATCTATATGTTTAAATCACTCTTTTTAGTAGTTGCTTAATAGATCACAACATGCACTCTTGATTTAAAGTATAAGTTGTTATTTTGTTTTTTCTTTGCTAATATCTGAAACTAAAAAAACATTTTCTGCTTTTACTCCTCATATTTTGGACTCTTATTATAAAGAATCTTGGTTGTATCTGTGTATCTCAAGCCCCACAAGACATTATAGTATTGCTTCAAGGAGTAAATATTTAAATTTATGTATATATTTATCACTCATTCTTTCTTTGCAAATACCATGTAGGATCACAGTTCTCCTTCCTAAGATTTTCTTTTTCATATTTGCATTAAAGAAGGTTTGCTGCTGAAAAAAAATCCTCAGTTGTCATTTACCTGAAAATGTTTTTATTATATCCTCATTGTTGAGGGATGTCTTTGCTGGGCATAGAATTATTGGCTGGCAGCTCTCTTCTTTCAGTGCTTTGATGATATAACTCCATCATCTTCTGGATGCTTTGCTCTTGTTGAGAAGTCAGTGGTAAGTCATATAGTATTGCTCCTTTGCAGTTAATATATCATCTTTCTTCTGGAGGCATCTTAGATTATCTCTTTGTCTTTTTATTTTAGCAGCTTTACAATCAAGTGCATGTATTATATATATGTAATATTTGGGTATTCATCAGTTCAGTTCAGTCACTCAGTCATGTCTGAGTCTTTGCGACCCCATGAATCACAGCACGCCAGGCCTCCCTGTCCATCACCAACTCCCAGAGCTCACTCGGACTCACGTCTATCCAGTCCATGATGCCATCCAGCCATCTCATCCTCTGTCGTCCCCTTCTCCTCCTGCCCCCAATCCCTCCCAGCATCAGAGTCTTTTCCAATGAGTCAACTCTTCGCATGAGG
>SJYF01000760.1:1719590-1738904 GCA_006410515.1 Procapra przewalskii
GGAATGATGCTAAAGCTGAAACTCCAGTACTTTGGCCACCTCATGCGAAGAGTTGACTCATTGGAAAAGACCCTGATGCTGGGAGGGATTGGGGGCAGGAGGAGAAGGGGGCGACCGAGGATGAGATGGCTGGATGGCATCACGGACTCGATGGACTTGAGTCTGAGTGAACTCCGAGAGATGGTGATGAACAGGGATGCCTGGCATGCTGCGATTCATGGGGTCGCAAAGAGTCGGACATGACTGAGCAACTGAACTGAACTGAACTGACAGCATTGAGTAGAGTTCCCTATGCCACATAATAGATTCTCATTGGTTATGCCTTTTATATACAGCAGTGTATATATGTCCATCCCCATCTCCCAGTTCATCGTGCGTACGTTTGTTCTTTCCATCTGTGCCTCTATTTCTGCTGTGCAAAGAGGTTCATCTGTATCATTTTTCTAGATTCCACATATATGTGTTAATATGTGATATTTGTTTTTCTCTTTCTGACTTCACTCTGTATGAAAGTCTCTAGGTCCATCCACGTCTCTGCAAATGGCACAATATCTGTTCATTTTTATCAGAGTAATGTGTTCAACTTTTGAAATTCAACCTGAAATTCTCTAAAGGACTATATGAGGATTTGTGCCTGATCTCACCCTGCTGTCTGTCTGCAGCTCAGTCTTTCCCCTAAACCTTCTCTGGTCTTTTGAATGATCAAGCTCTTTCTCACCTGGAGTCTCCCCTCCATAAAGAGATTCTTTCTTTTATGCTTTTTCTGTCTAATACCTACTTAATATTTAGGTCTCAGTCCAAATGTCACTTTCCAGAAGAATTCTCTGACAACCTGCCTCAGTTAGCTATTGCTCACAATTAGCCATGTAATTAAATAGCTATTGCTCACAATAGCTATGTAACAAAATAAGCCAAAACTCAGCAGCGCAAAAAATAATGATTTACTGTTGCAGTTCATGTGCCTTTGGGTCTGTTGGGTCAGCCCAGATCTGGTGGGCGCCGGGCTCACACGTGTGTTTGTGGGATGGCTGGGGGCTCTACCTTCAACCAGGATTGGCCGGAACGCATCTGGAAAGTAGGCTGCTCTGAGTGTCTCTCCTCCGCCTGGGGCCAGCAGGTCATCTGGGCATGTCTTCCTCACAGCAATGGCACAAGTGCAGTGTGGCTAGCCGCTCAGCTGTGTCCGATTCTCTGTGACCCCATGGACTGTGGCCCGCCAGGCTCTTCTCTCCACGGCATTCTCCAGGCAAGATTACCGAGTGGGTCGCCACTCCCTTCTGCAGGGGATCTTCAAGGCAAATATAAATGCATGCCTTGAGACTCTCAACTCTTGAGACTTGGACTCAAGACTGGCACAACATCATGTGTGGCTCCTCCTCTGGGTCAAATCAAATCCCAAGGCAAAGCCAAAGTTTAAGGTGGGACGTGCACACCACCCCTTTGATGGGAGGGGTTGGAACAGTCACGACCAAGGGCCTGGATATAAGCAAGGGGGGAGAATTGGGGCTGATGGTAACATATTCCATATTTGCTTCCTTTAAGTTAGAGTCATCGTTCTTTTACTTTTTGTGGTTGTCAAATAACCCTTAGTTAAATTACTTTTCTTTTTAGTGCTTAACTAGCTGGGCCAGTCTGTCGGCCGCATTGCTGATGGCTGCCACCCTTGCAGTATCGTAGATGCGATCCTCCACTCTTAGTGCTTCATAGGAGAGAGTCTTCTTTCACGGCTGTTGTGCTTGGTAATCGTTTGCTTATTTGGGAGATGACTTGTTTACCGACAGTCTCTCTCATCATGTTGGGAGCCCCATGAGGTCAGGAATCATATTTATTTTATTCACTGTGGTGTCACCAAAGTCTACTACACTCAATTATTTATTGAATAAAAATAAACAAAATTTCTGGAGAACATTATAAATGCTGAATATGTTCTGATGAGCAGGATCTGATAACAGATAGTTAAAGGCTGAGCAAAGTTTAGGAGCTTTTATCAGAGCATGAGGAGGATCCTCTGATGAATAAATTAATGAAAATCAAGAGAAGTAATTGAATAACAGGAGAATGTGTGTATGTGTGTGTATGAATATATAAGGGCAAGAGAATCGGAGGGAAAGAGGGGAGGGAGGGAGGGAAGAAGAAAGAAGGAAGGAAGGGGTTATGGCAGCTAGAGACCAGATATATCTACCCTTGGAGTAATCATCCTCCGATCGTCAGTGAGCAATCAACCAGAATACACAGCACGTCAGAGCCAATAGTAGAATGATAGACCCTGTGTATATAATATTACTCACATTTGAAGATGCTGATTTTCAGCTGTGCAGGTGTTTCTTCAGAGGCAAACGCCACAAACAGGCCAAGACGCGGAACACAGGACAGCCACTGTTTACAAACAGCCACAGCAGTTGCTCATATAGACTCTCTTTTCTCTCTTTATCTCACGGACCATAGAGAGTCTCCACAATTTAGAAGTCGCTCCATCTCTAATTGGCATACTCCAGTTATTCTGTTATCTGGGAATTCTCAGTTCTGTCTGTAAGAGACACATAGCCATCTCTGATTTTCATGGAACCGTACGGAGTTTCAGAGACAAACACAACTTTTTGGCTTGGTGTCAGTCTAGCGGGCCTTAGGTTCCAATCAAGATTTCAGATGGTTCTTCACTCTATTTGCACGCATAGCATATACATGTCTTTTCAAATCAAGATCACCAATAACTACAGGATGTTAATGACATCGCACTTTCTTTGCTGCAAGCAGCATCTTGAACTCCAAGTCACTCACAACAGTCTAATCCTACTGATGAGACGGAGCAGGGTGCCAGGCTTCTAAATGCCTTAGAGAAATGCGGTGTTTGAAAAGTTGTGTGTTTGCTATTTACACTGATTTAAAAGCCCATATAAATACTTACTGAGCACCCTGTCTTCTGATGCTGGAAGCACGAAGCTGTAAGACCAGATCCCATCTTCACAGGGCACCCAATCTAGGCAGCGAAGCTGATGTGTGTAAACTAATGGCTGCAAAGAGAGGGGATGCTCGCTTTAAGAGCGATGCATACAAAGTCAGTGGGCCCTTGAAAGAGGACCTGATTGATTTTTCCTGAAGGGCACTCTGAGAGGGACATGAGGCTTAAGCTCAGGATGAGCTGGAATTTGACAAACGGGTAATGGGTGAAGGGCAGACCAGGCAGGGGATGACATTTGAGAGATGTCAGGGTCCAGACAGTGGATCTCCTTTGATTATATTAAGAAGTCTGGGTTTTACACTCTAGGGCTGTAGTTTTTGAAATGTGGTCTCAGACCACCACCATCACCTGGAAATGCCTTGGAAAGGCAAACCATTGGTCCTGGCCTTGGATTTACTGCATCAGAAACTCTGGGAAAGGAGCCCCATGATGACCTTCATTTTAAGGGGTTCTCCAAATGAGTCTCTAGTGTGCTCAGGACTGCGACCACTGCTCTCGGTGATGAGGGGCCAAGAGAACATCTGAGCGGGGAAGTGGCCAGATCAGATCCAGGATTTTCGAAAGGTACCTCTGGCTGTGGCATGAAGGAGGGATTTGAATTGGGAGAGGGTGTGGAGGTGAGTGGAGGCAGTGAGACCAGTTAGGAGGCTATAAAGAGCATCAATGGGAGCAATGATAAGGAATCCGGAAGGAGGACCTTGCTTTTGCTCTCAGTAAGATGCAGAGATTTTAAGTGTGTAGGTTATTGAGACGCTTCGCATCTCGTTAAATAAATCAGTGACAGATGAGCCCTGAAGCTACTGAAGAATTACTGTGCTGTGCTTACCAAGTCCCTTCAGTCGTATCCGACTCTCTGGAGCCCCATGGACTGTAGCCCGCCAGGCTCCTCTGTCCCGGGAATACAGTGGGCTGCCATCCCTTCTCCAGGGGGTCTTCCGCACCCAGGGGTTGAACCTGGGTCTCTAAAGCCTCCTGCAGCGCCACCTGGGCCAGGGGCTCGAAACTTGCCTACACAAAGTAATCATGGCGCTCATGCCTATGAATGAACATGCACATTTGTTTAAAGGAACTTCCAAATTTCTAGGAACTTTTCTGTCATTTCATATGTTTGCATCAGATACCAAAATATGGCTAGCGTTCTAGAGGTGGTTGGTGTATAGTAGCTGAGTCGTGTCTGAGTCTTTGCAACCTCATGGGCTATAGCACACCAGGCTCCTCAGTTCACAACTGTCTTGCACAATTTGCTTAGAGTCATGTCCATTGAGCCCACGATATCCAACCATCTCATCGTCTGCCGCCCCGTCTCCCTTTGCCTTCAGCGTTTCCCAGCATCAGGGTCTTTTCTAGGCAGTTGGCCCTTTGCATCAGGCGGTCAAAGTTTTGGAGCTTCAGCTTTAGCAACAGTCCTTCAAATGAATATTCAAGGTTGATTTCCTTTAGGATTGACTGGCTTGGTCTCTTTGCTGTCCAAGGGACTCTCAGGAGACTTCTCTACCATCGCAACATGAAAGCATCAATTCTTTGGTGCTCTTTATTCCTTATGATCCAACCATAGCTTTGACTGCACAGATCTTTGTCATCAAAATGATATCTCTGCTTTTTAATACACTGTCTAGGTGTGCCACAGCTTTCCTTCCAAGGAGCGAGTGCCCTTTAGTTTCAAGGGTGCGGTCACTGTCCGCAGTGACTTTGGAGTCCAAGGAAACAAAGCCTGCCACTGCTTTCACTTTGTCCCCCTTTATTTGTCACGAAGTGATGGGACCAGATGCCATGATATTAGCTTTTTGAATGTTGAGTTTCAAGCTAGCTTTTTCAACCTCATCAAAAGGCTCTTTAGTTTCTCTTCACTTTCTGTCATTAGAATGATATCATCTGCATATCTGAGGTTGTTGAGATTCTCCCAGCAGTCTTGATTCCAGCTTGTGATTCATCCAGCCCAGCATTTAGCATGATATACTCTGCTGTGAGTGTGCAGACTAAGTTACTTCAGTCGTGTCCGAGTCTTTGAGACCCCATGGACTGTAGCCCACCAGGCTCCTCTGTCCATGGGATTCTCCAGGCAAGAATCCTGGAATGGGTTGCCATGCCCTCCTCCAGGGGATCTTTCCAATCCAGGGATCAAATCTGTGTCTCTTACATCTCATACATTGGCAGTTAACCTATATGGACTCTGCATGTAGGTTAAATAAACAGGGAAACAATATACAGTTCCGTCATACTCCTGTCCCAGTTTTGAGCCAGTCAGTTGTTCCATGTTTGGTTCTAACTGTTGCTTGTTGAAGAATCATGGACAGAAGTTCCTAACATTCATTGTTCAGGAGGCAGTGATCAAAAACATCCCCCCCAAAAAAAGAAATGCAAGAAGGCAAAGTGGTTGCCTTGGGAGGCTTTACAAACAGCTAAGGAAAGAAGGGAAGGGGAAGGCAAGGGAGAAAGGGAAAGGTATACTCAGCTGAGTGCAGAGTTCCAGAGAATATCAAGAGGAGATAGGAAGGCATTCTGAAGTGAACAATGCAAAGAAATAGAGGAAAATAATAGAATGGGAAAGACTAGAAATCTCTTCAAGAAAATTGGAGTTATCAAGGAAATATTTCATGCAAGGATGCGCACGATAAAGGACAGAAACCATAAGGAGTTAACAGATGCAGAAGAGATTAAGAAGAGGTGGCACGAATATACAGAAGAACTATCCAAAAAGATCTTAATGACCTGCATAACCATGATGGTGTGGTCACTCATCTGAAGTCAGACATTCTGGACTGTGAAGTCAAGTGGACCTTAGGTAGCATTACCATTGATATGAACAAAGATAGTGGAAGTGATGGAATTCCAGCAGAGCTATTTAAAATCCTAAAAGATGATGCTGTTAAAGTGTTGCACTCAACATGTCAGAAAATTTGGAAAACTCAGTGGTGGCCATAGGACTGGGAAAGGTCAGTTTTAATTCCAGTCCCAAAGAAGAGCAATGCCAAAGAATGTTTCAACTGTAATGCCACTGTGCTCCTTTCACAAGCTAGCAAGGCAATGCTCAAAATCCTTCAAGCTGGGCTTCAATAGTACATGAGCCAAGAACTTCCAGATGTACAAGCTGGGTTTAGAAGAAGCAAAGGAACCAGATATCAAGTTGCCAACATTCGTTGGATCATGAAGAAACCAAGAGAATTCCAAAAACAGTGAGTTCTGCTTCATTGATTCCACTAAAGCATTATGACTGTGTAGATGACAGAAAACTGGAAAATTCTTAAAGAGATGGGAGCATTCTGTAGAAATTCCCAGTAATTTTGAAAATAATATAGTCCTTATAACTTGAAAAAGTTCACAGCCGTGGCCTTAGGTCAGGGGTCTTGAGTGCTATTCTGCTATAACTGTTGGCCATGAGGTTCGCACAACATGTGAATTCACCCAGACACGCAAGTTTTAATATCGTTTTTCTTCTCCAGTAACTTTTTCTCCTTGTCGTCCCAGCACTCAAAATATTGTTTAGTTCCTCTTGGTGCTTTGCCTATGATTAGGATGCTGGCCACCAAGTTAAGTGATGATTCTTATGTTAGAGCTTTACAGTCTAAAACCCAAATCTCCCAAAGGTATCATTAGTCAAAAGATTAATTTATTTTATAACCTGATTATACTATCTTTTTACAAAGACCATAGCTCTTTATTAAAACAGATAACAAACATTAAAAAGCAAAGAAGGTAGCCCCACAGAGCAAACGGCTATAAGAAAAGCGCAAACCTAAATACATTTGCCGCATTTCTCATCCATCCTTGAGTCTGATCAGTCACTGTTAACCTTTGTTGCATTCGTTTTTTAAAATAAGTTGTTCATTTTTTGCAGTGCTGGGTCCTGTTGCTGCACGGGCCTTTCTCCAGTGGCAGCGAGCAGGGGTCCTCCGGAGCTGCAGTGCGGGGCTTCTCCCTGCCGCGGCCTCGGGGGTCGTGGAGCCTGCGCTCTAGGGAGTGCGGGCTTCGCAGCCGCGGCACACGGTCTCGGGAGCTGCGTCTCCCGACTCCAGAGCACAGGCTCGGGGGCTGTGGCGCGCAGGCTTAGTGGCTCCGCGACCTGTGGGATCTTCCTGGACCAGGGATGGAGCCCGTGTCCCCAGCACCGGCAGGCAGCTTTCCAACTGAGCCAACCGGGGGAGCCAGCCTTTGTTGTATTTGTAAAGCTCCGTAGCATCTTTCTTTCTCCAGGTATTGGAACCTTTGTACTTCCGATCAGAGCTTCTGCTGTTCTGACTGACACCGCAGCTGTCATCAAAGGTCCTGACTCTGAGGATCACTGGAGCGGGATCCGCTCGTGGGTCTGGTAGGAGTCACTAAAGAAAGGGACCTTTTGGTGCAGATGGTGCCTCTGCCCTCCACTACCTACCGCACCTTTGAGACCATCAGTTCCTTCTCACACGTTATTAAAAATCTGAGACTCATCCTGCACTGCCTTTAGCGGGGCTGGATGCCTTTGATCAAGAGCGCCTTACCTCGGACTGTGTCCATCCTCGAAAGCGTCCCATCCCCTCAAGCTTTGAGTTACATCATCTTTCTCTCCTTCAAACAACCGCCATTAAAAAAAAAAAACAAAAACAAACTTACAGACATGCAGAACATGTTTATACCAGCAAAATATAATGTTTATATTAGGGTTCTCCAGCAGAGGGATACAACCAACAGGATGTATTACACCACACACACACACACACACACACACACGTAGATTTTTAAGGATTGACTCATGGGATTCGGGGCTTGAATGCAGAGTTCCGAAGAATAGCAAGGAGAGATAAGAAAGCCTTCCTCAGTGATCAATGCAAAGAAATAGAGGAAAACAATAGAATGGGAAAAACTAGAGATCTTTTCAAGAAACTTAGAGATACTAAGGGAACGTTTCATGCAAAGATGGGCACAATTAAGGACAGAAATGGTGTGGACCTAACAGAAGCAGAAGATATTAAGAAGAAGTGGCAAGAATACACAGAAGAACTGTACAAAAAAGAGCTTCATGACCCAGATAATCACGATGGTGTGATCACTCACCTAGAGCCAGACGTCCTGGAATGTGAAGTCAGATGGGCCTTAGGAAGCATCACTACAAACAAAGCTAGTGGAGGTGATGGAATTCCAGTAGAGCTGTTTCAAATCCTGAAAGATGATGCTGTGAAAGTGCTGCACTCAATATGCCAGCAAATTTGGAAAACTCAGCAGTGGCCACAGGACTGGAAAAGGGCAGTTTTCATTTCAGTCTTTGTCCTTTGAGATGTTCCGCTGATGGGATGAGACCCACCCACATCTGCTGTATTCAAAGTTAACTGATTTAAATGTTAATCACATCTTAAAAAAATATCTTTATAGCAACATCTAGACTGGGGTTTACCCAAATAACTGGATTCTGAACCTAGTTGACACATAAAGCTAACTTCACAAGCCCATGCCTTGACAACTTGGCACCCATATACAGCACCTTAAACCATACTTAATCTCCAAATAAAGACAGTAACAAAGTCATACTTTCACCTAACATGTTGCAACTATGCTGCACCAAACCAAAAGCACAGTTTCCCCAGAAGAAAATGCAGTCCTTGGTGACCTTTATCTTCTCCTTGACATTTTATAACCTAAATACAATGATATAAAGTTAACAGTACTTAAATATTATGATATAAAGTCAAAACAGCTTACATTACATGATAGAGAAGAAAAGAGATATGATATCTATACAGCTTTATATAATACGTACAAACATACTCATAACACAATAAGCAAGAAGCAGTCATGACGGTCACCGTCCTTGCTCCTGAAACAGGTCATGTGCTCAGAGCTGGTATTTGTCAGTATCTTCTTTCACTACCCATTCCGTATTCCCTTTGCTGGTCAGGGCTCTTTAACTGGCGGGTGACCTAAGGCTTCTTCCTGAAGGGTCTGGGCCACTGGCAGTCCTGCCAGGGCTGGGTGGTGGCAGTCTCCCCTTGCGGACATGGCAACGGGGAAAGTCCAGGCCCCTGCCTCCCACACACGCTCTTCTTAGCTGCCTCCAGAGCCAGCAGTCCAGTTTCCCGCTGGTGACGGGAAGCAGCCGCTGCAGCCAGCACGGTGACGCCCTCTTTCCCGGTTGATTCAGAGCCATGAGGCCCCCAAAGTATCACTGAGGGGCGGTCCTCACTTCCCGTTCCCTGGAATCATGGTTGTGTCTCTCAGCAAAAGCATCTCTCCCTGCAGCCAAGACCACCAGGCCAGCAGAGCATAAGATCTTGGGGAAAGAAGCAAAGCTGTTGCCAGGGGGTCAGTACGAGTAATAGCGAGGGGCGCCCTTCTCATTCCCACCCCTTGAGTCCCAGAGCGTGAGTCCTGGTACAGGAGAAGTGGCATCGCATAGGGACCCTGGTTCAGAGCACACAGCCTCGGAAGCAGTGCTGTGTGGGGCGCCACGACAGTGGATCGGACATTCTGCTAAATCCACAGATGGTAATTTTGGCAGAGGCAGTATGTATAGGAAAGGCATCACTGTATCCAGAGTGTCTATTTCAGTAAGAACGAAACATTGCCCCTTTCAGGATGGAAGGGATCCAAGGTGATTATCCAGCTAGCTGGTTGATCACCCCAGGCAGTGCTGCCGTATCAGGCCCTCGGCGTCCGTCTCTGCTGCTGGCAGATGGGGCTCCCAGCAGTGGCTGCAGCCAAGCTGACCTTGGTGAGTGGAAGTCCATGTTGCTGAGCCTGTGCACAACCTCTCCCAGCCACCACGG
This sequence comes from Procapra przewalskii, assembly GCA_006410515.1. NCBI lineage: Eukaryota > Metazoa > Chordata > Mammalia > Artiodactyla > Bovidae > Procapra > Procapra przewalskii. Next base: position 1,729,284 of record SJYF01000760.1, read on the forward strand.
CCATTTGCTCACCAGCCCACTGGGCAGCGACAGGGCTGGCAGGGAGAGAGGCTGCTGATATCTGCACGGCGTGCCATCCTATCCACTTGACAATTAAAATCCTCTTCTCTGGGATCACCATTTGGTGAGCACTCTCGTGGAAGACAGCTATCTCCCAGTTGTCTGCTCATTCAGATAGCTCTGTCCACATGCCTCTCCTCCAGACCTCCTTGCCTCCGATTTTCTGGTCATATTCCTTCCAAGTCAAACCAGAGAGCTCACACAGCCACAGACGGTGAGCTGTTCTCTAACTGAACATCTGGCCATTTCTCCCAACAAGCAAAGTGAGCAGCTGGGTGCACTGTTCAGAGTTCCACCAGCCAGACAGACCTCGCTTCACCACTGTCCTCCAGGGGCATCCCAGGGAGGGCTCTGGCGCTGGAGCTGTGCCCTGGGGGTGGCGCCCACATATCACACAGAACTGCTGTACATAAGACCCAGTCCATCCTAAGGGAAGCCAACCCTGAATACTCACTGGAAGGACTGAGGCTGAGGCTGAAGCTCCAATACTTGGGCCACCTGATGCAAAGAACTGACTCATTGGAAAAGACCCTGATGCTGGGAAAGATGGAGGACAGGAGAAGGGGACGACAGAGGATGAGATGGTTGGATGGCATCACCGACTTGATGGACATGAGTTTGAGGAAACTCCAGGAGACAGTGAAGGACAGGGAAGCAGGGTGTGCTGCAGTCCGTGGGGTCAACAAGAGTCGGACACGACTGAGTGATGGAAAAGCAACAACAATGTGAGGTCACAGGTGCAGCCTGGAAGAGAGAAGTCGCTATAGCAGGAGTGGGAACCCAGGGAAGAGTTGACGCTGCAGTTTGACTCAAAAGGCAGTCATCTGGCGGGAGCCTCTGTTCTGGGGAGTCGGTGTTTTCCAGTTAGGCCTTCAGCTGATTTGATGAGGCTCACCCACGTTAAGGTGGCTTGCTTTACTCAACCTCTACTGGCTTAAGTGTTAATCTGGTCTAAAGAATACCGTCACAGAAATATTTACAATGGTAAATATTTGCCCAAACCCCTGGGTTCTGTGGCCCAGCAAAGTTAACACGTGAAATTAACCATCATGATGGGCTTTCCTAATAGGAAAGAGCCTGTCTCCCCCTCCCTCCCCCCTCCCTCTTTCCTCTCCTTCTTTCTCTCTCTGCTTTTTCTTTCTATAAACACTTCCTAAGAACCCACTAGATTCCTGATTCTAGAAGCCTACTGATGAAGCTGAGCTGTCTCCTTGGTAACCGTCTCTAACCCAGAATGGAATACAAACTGCTTTCTGAAGCAGACTATCTTCTTTAGAGAGATCACATATCCCTTTCCAATTTTAAACCATAACTTACAAGAACATGGTTTTACTATCTCTTTTAAACAGAAAAATAACCGTTTTACAAAGAAATTAATGACTGATGCTGCTGTTTAACTGATGGATGCACTGATTTGGATGCTGCTGCTTTAGAATTTGTCGTGATTGGGTCAGAGATCAGCTCAGAGATTACTTTTGTATTACATAGTTTGTCTTGGAAATGAACGGTTTAAAAATATTTCAGAGGAAAATACTGAACCCACTTTACAAAATAAACTGTTTTCAAGCCATTTAGGTGGTTGACTATGTAAGTGATAAAACATGTAAGTTACACTACATTTTAAAATAGATTTCTTAAAGCAGGTCCAAAGGTGTCTTATTTATTTGTCAAAACAAACTGGAAAGACCTTGTTACATCTACTTTGAGTCATAAACTCATAATACTCATATACCTGTGTGGATCACAACAAACTGGAAATTCTCATGGAAAAGAGCCTGATGCCGGGAAAGAGGAAAGGCACAACGGTGAAGCGGGCAGCAGAGGGTGAGGGGGTCGGAGCGCAGCGCCGACTCAGTGGAGATAATTTTGAGCAAACGCTAGGGGACAGAGGACAGGGAGCCTGGCATGCAGCAGCCCACGAGGGTTCAGAGTCCTACATGACTTAGCAGCAGGACGACAACGGGAACACTCATAGCCTCTTTTATTAAGAGGGTTGCTTTTCTAGGAACAGGACTGCCTTCCAAACCGGTAACTGGAACAGGCTGGGGAAGCCCCGTCCTTGTGGGATTATGTGCTCAGCATCTTACATTGCTGTGCTAACAACTCAAGTCTCCTCTTTGCAAGTCCTCACCAGGGCACAAGGCTCCCACCGAGGTTTCTCCCCTGGAGATGCAGGGATGTTCACAGTGCTCTTCACGGGTTCACAAGCTTCCACCAATCCCAATCACCTGCTTCCCTCAATGGTTCCAAGGAAGGTGCCTCAAGCTATTAAAGAAATCGATACTTAAAATCCCTGGAAATCAGGCCCAGCCTTATCACATGGACATATCACCAATCATTTAATGAGTTCAAAACTATTAACCAGAACAGAAAATATGTCCAGTAGAGAGACCATCCTCAACTAGACAACACGTTACAAAACCCACTTAAGTGGTGCAGCAGAGGGATTGAGAGCACGTGCTTCATAGAACAGTAACGCTTATTGGATGGGAGCCTATCGCAGTCTGTCACACCCTCTCTCATTGGCTGAGCACACACGCTCTCCCCGGCACCCGAGGAAGACGTAGCAGCCGATAGTGAGACGTAAGTGGAGACGTATTTTTTCTTTAAATCATGAATGTGAAAAAAACCATGAATATGGAATCAGTTCAGAAATAAGTAGTTTTATAACAAATGTTTGCTGCACAGGGTGATACTAAATGTAGTGTACGTGTAATTGAACAGGTATTTTGTCTTGAAATGTCTTATCTTTAATGCAGACTTTCCGTGATTTCAGACCGTGTCTCCCAGTGCCAAATTAGTCCCACAATTACAGAAGAAGACAGTCCTTATGTTTTAAATTAAGAATGTGCTTGTTTCTCTCTGTGTGGCCGTGTGCACACAGGCTTTCCTGGCTGCAGCGAGCGGGAGCTCCTCCTCCTGGCGGAGCCCGGCTCTGGCGCGCGGGCTCGGGAGCCGAGGTCCCGGGCTTTCGAGCGCAAGTCCTGCAGCCGCGGCCGACGGGGTCTTCCTGGACCAGGGCTCGAAACCGTGTCCCCTGCACTGGCAGGCAGAAATCCTTAATCACTGCACCGCCGGGGAAGTCCCAATACTTACTTCTTAACAGGAGCAAGTGGCCCACTTGTTTCGAATTTTCTCATCTTACGGGGTATTTTTGACATGCCTCCTAGTCCATACTTAAAAATGCCTAAGGCCTCGTGACATGGCCACTGCTTTTGAAAATAAAGTTTTATTAAAGACAGCCACGCTCGTTGCTTACATCTTGGCTGTGGTGGCCTTCACACTCTCAAGAATACGGCCGAACAGGGGATGCCCCGTCAGGCCGGTGCTTAGGACTGCCGCGGCCTGGGTTCAATCCCTGGTCCAGGAACGAAAATCCCACAAGCCACGATGTGAAGCCAAAAAACAGAGCAAAAACGAACAGAAACAGAACCTAGGTGAACAGCCGGGACGGAGACCATTTAGTCCTCGCAGCCCGAAACGCGCGCTAGCTGGGCCTGCGGAGCGGGCGGCCCTCTGCTGTCTGTTCATGCTGCTCAGCTGGGCCTAACTCTTTGCCGCCCACCAGGCTCTGTGCGTGGAATTTTCCAGGCGAGAGTACTGGAGCTGGTTGCCGCTTCCTCCTCCAGAGGCTCTTCCTGACCCAGGGGACAAACCCGAGTCTTGTGCATCTCCCACACTGGCTGGCAGATTCTAAAGCAGCTGTACACTGGGACCCCGCCGACCCGCTGCTATAGACACGCATTATATTTTTGCTCTTTTAGGCAGATAGAAAGGACTTTCTGGACTTAAAAGATAAATTAGCATAGACTATTTATTTCTATAAATCTTCGAAAATAAACTGCAACACCATCCATCTTAAATTCCTTAAGGAAAGAATTCCCTGGAGAACTTCTGCCCTCTATCAATATAGTGTGAGCCACTAGAGTGATTTAAAATTTTCTGGTAATCACAGGAAAAAGGTACAAGGAAATACGTGAAATTAGTTTTAGGAATAGATCTTATTTAACCCAATATATCCGATACATTGTCATTTCTGTATGTAATCAATACACAAAATTAGTAACGGTATAGTCCCCATCCCCCTTTGCTCTAAGTCTTGGTAATTCAGTGCGTGTTTTATACTTAAGTCTTCGTAATTCAGTGCATGTTTTATACTTACAGCGCACCTACATGCAGACCAGCCACGCTTCAGGTGCTCGTTAGCCGCGTGGAGACAGCGGCTACTGCCTATGGTCAGTGCCAGCCTCGAAGCCAGAGAAGCAGACGCCTTTTTACACTCTTTTACGCTTTTTTCATTTGTTCATTCAACTTTCATTCGAGTTTTTAAATTACATCTTACAAAGGTAAGAAAGACTTTTGAAAGACTTTAAATTCTTGCTTAAATACTTATATATTGATTTTTCCCCCCTTTTCTGAGCATGAAAAGTACACTGATGGAAAGCCTAGTAGCAGGGAGTCCACTTACCAGAGCATAGCAAAGTCATGAACAGGGCTCTAAAAAGGAAGACAAGAGGAAATTCCAGTCTTGAGATGCCTTGTATATTTGCTTTCCTTTTAAATCAGAGTTAGCACCCACTAGCAGGCATCCCCCCGCAGCCCAGGAGTGCTGCGGCCAAGCTAATGAAGCCCAGAAGCTCCCTGAGGGCAGGAGCCCAGCATTCTGTGGCTGAACTGAATTCCTTCTCTTCCTTTTTTTCCCCCTTCTTTTGATTTCTTCTCAAGAGTTGGCCCCCTCCTATTTTTCCGTCAAATGTGCTTTCAAGTATATGGAGTTACACGGATAATTTGTTGCTGTGCCTTGAACTGTCATTTAATCAATATTGTCAGTCTTTCCTGTTTTTAAATGATCTGGTTGAAACCCTGCTCTCTTTAAAAATTCAGAAGAGAGAGATCCAGAAATCATCCTAGGTTAAGAAATGGAAAAAGCCTTCATTGTGACATAGAGATTGTTCTTTCTCTCTTTCTCTCTGTTGGTCATATTTAAAGTATATTTGTGTTCAATACTCTTCAGTCATCTTAAAATATGTCCATAATTTATATGACCCACCTACCAAATGGCCAAGAAACAAATCCGTGCACACTTTGTCTGCAGCTGCAGAAACAGTACGCTTGCATATTCCACAAGCCGGTGTTGGCTATAGGTAGCTGATCTCTCCTGGTTCACTGTCAGCAGCAAATAGGAGCGGGGTGGCGACTTGAAGACATGCATATTGCCGTCTCCTTTGTCTTGCCCATAGTAGGCACCACTAATCAGCCACTACACCTCTTCCTGTGGGCATAAACGTAAGCTTAGACGCTGTCTACCTGTGACCTCTAGGAAGGCACTATCAAGTGAGTGGACTTAGCTTCAAGACGAGGCCTCTGTGAGTGTCTCTGGTGTACAAAGTAGAGTCCAAGACAGCACTTAAAAGATAAGAAGGAGCTCATAGTCTGCAAGAAAATGTCCCTTACTGCCGCCTGAGGGGTTTCCCAGTTTGTCTAGTGGTAAAGAGCCCGCCTGTGGAGGCAGGAGACGTAAGCGGCGTGGGTTAGGTGTATGGCTCAGGAAGACCCCCTGGAGGAGGGCGTGGGGACGCCCCAGAATCCCTGCCTGGAGAATCCCATGGGCAGAGGCGCCTGGAGGGCTACAGCCCGCGGGGTTGCACAGAGTCAGACGTGACTGAAGCACTTAGCGCGCACATGGCCCCTGAAGATGGTCTTAAGGGGAGGCCGGGGTAAAGGAGATGACTGCAGTTGTCATGAGGCGGGTGAAGAGTGAACAGTATTGAAACCAGACAAAGGCCGTTAAATCTTTATTGAACAATTACCAAGGGTGAAAATATCTGAGCTTTTAGGAATCTCCTTCCCATTTGGGGGTTCTAAACATTTTTACTGGGGTTTGCCATTTTAAAAGCCCTTACTATACTTCGAGCTACAGGATTTAAAAATAGTGGAATCTACTCTGAATAAAGGAATCATCCTCTCCATTAATGAGCTACAGATGTCTCATGAGTAAGTGTCACGAAGCTATTTATACACCAACTTGTTCCCCTGCATATGTAACCCTCCCAGGCGCCTGCCTGCGCTAGGCTCCGTTTGCTCTGGGTGTTGTTTTTAATGACAAAGGACATCTAAATGAATACTGGCCCTGCTGCTCTGAAGCTCATCTGCGGCCTACTGACTTTTCGGGGCTCTGAGCGAACACGCCTTTCCTCTCCGCTTGACTCCACGTGAGGCGTGACGGTCTTTCCTAGAGTGTCACTCCACCTTCTTGCTGTTGTTGGGCCTTTTGGTTGCTTAAAAAAAAAAAAAAAGGCAGAGAATCCATTCCACAAAGAAAATGGAATATAGTATTAGCTGCCATTCTTATTCATTTTAAAGGAAACAATGCCTTTTTGTAGCAATAACTCACCTACCCAGAGGTCATTTTTCCAATAATGTCAGTCACTGAGAACTCAGCTCGAAGAAAAAGGCCTCTGGGAAGTTGCAATAAACACCCTAGATCTCATCCACTCGGCTCATGCACTTTATTTCCATTTTTTCACTCTGCCATTCAGCCACTGTCTTTTCTCATTTGAGACATGATCCTAATAAACCTAGTTACCTGCTTTCTTAGCCCATAGAAAATTAGGAACAAATTATCTGAAAAAGATCAAGAGGCTTCTAAAAAGCCACAGGATGGCTGGTGACAGAAAAACAGCCAGACTCAGTGACTCAAAAACCCCAGCAGTGAGCAGCCAGTTTATGTCTGGCCAAGCAGATCCGCGTTCTGCCGTGCTCTCCACTCCCCTGGAAATGACGTTCCTCGCTACATCTTTAAGTCATCAGGCTCATTGTCAGTGTTTTCCATGGAAGATGTGGCAGGTAGACAACAGGGCTTCCCCGGTGGCCTAGCGGCGAAGAGTCTCCCGTCAGTGCCAGAGACGCAGGCTCGATCCCCGGGTTGGGCAGATCCCCTGGAGAAGGAAATGGCAACCCACTCTGGGATTCTTGCCTAGGAAGTCCTACGAACAGAGGAGCTTGGGGTCTATGGTCTACAGGGTCACAAAAGGGTTGGACATGAACAAGCAGAGACATTGCTTTGCCGACAAAGGTCTGTATAGTCAGAGCTACGGTTTCTGCAGTAGTCACATACTGGTGAGAGCTGGACCATAAAGAAGGCTGAGTGCTGCAACACTTTGGCCACCTGATGTGAAGAGCAGACTCACTGAAAAAGACCCTGATGCTGGGAAAGATTGAGGGCAGGAGGAGGAGGGGACGACAGAGGATGAGATGGCTGGATGGCATCACCCACTTCATGGACGTGAGTTTGGGCAAACTCCGGGAGCTGGTGATGGACAGGGAGGCCTGGCATGCTGTGGTCCATGGGGTCGCAAGGAGTTGGACATGACTGACAGCAAAGACTTGGTGGCTGAAGGACAGCAAAGTATACGGCACACTTTAGGAGGCTTCTGGATGATGGAGATGACATGGCAAAATGGAAAGCGGACAGGCTTTGCAGTAAAGCAAATCTTGCTTCCTACAGTTTAATTGAAGTCTCTACCTGGAGTGGGACAACTCTGTGTTTGCATGGGGCTCAGGGTTCACGTGGGAAAAAGGGAGGGTGGGAAGCATTTCACCTCATTCCCTTTTTCTGTAGGTTCTTGGAATTTTGTTTCAAAATAGGTTTTTTAAAGAACAGGTTAAGGTTTGCAGCAGAATTGAGGGGAAGGAACAGAGGTTTGCCGTGCGCCCTGCGGCCACACAGGACTGGCCTCTCCTGCTAGGACATCCCTCACTAGAACAGTGACTCTGCACTGACACACTGTTACCATCCAAGGTCCACACCTTACCTTAGGACTCACACTGTGGGTTTGGGCAAACCCGCAGGACACCTGTCCATCATTCTGGCCTCACTGAGAGTAGTTTCCTGGCCCTGAAAGCCTCCGTGTGCTCTGCCTACCCATCCCTCCCAGGGATGCTGGTGGAAGAGAACCCAGCTGCCAACGCAGAAGGTAAGAGACGAGGGGTTGCCCCCTGAGTCAGCAAGATCCCTGCAGGAAGGAAACGGCAACCTGCTCCAGGATTCTTGCCTGGGAAATTCCACGGACAGAGGAGCCTGGTGGGCTGCAATCTAAGGGGCCACAAAGCATTGGACAGGACTGAGCGCAAATACGCATACACACACACACACACACACACACACACACACACACACACACACACACCTCAACCCCTGGCAACATTCTGACTGTCTCCATAGTTCTTTGCCTTTTCCAGAATGTCGTATTGTATGCAGCCTTTTCAGACTAGATTGCTTCATTAAGTCACATGCATTTAAGATTCCTCTATGTCTTTTCATGGCTCAAAAGTTCATTTCTTCCTAGAGCTGAATATCACCTCCTTGTCCAAATGTACCAGTGTCTCCATCCACTCACCCGCTGAAGGCGATCTTCAGTTCAGACCAGTTCAGTTCAGTTCAGTCACTCAGTCGTGTGTGACTCTTTGCGACCCCATGAATCCCAGCACGCCAAGCCGCCCTGTCCATCACCAACTCCCAGAATTCACTCAAACTCACGTCCATCAAGTTGGTGATGCCATCCAGCCATCTCATCCTCTGTCGTCCCCTTCTTCTCCTGCCCCCAGTCTCTCCCAGCATCAGGGTCTTTTCCAGTGAGTCAGCTCTTTGGATGAGGTGGCCAAAGTACTGGAGTTTCAGCTTCCTAATCAGTCCTTCCAGTGAACATCCAGGACTCATCTCCTTCAGAATGGACTGGTTGGATCTCCTTGCAGTCCAAGGGACTCTCAAGTGTCTTCTCCAAAACCACAGTTCAAAAGTATCAATTCTTCGGCACTCAGCTTTCTTCACAGTCCATTTCTGACATCCATACATGACCACAGGAAAAACCACAGCCTTGACTAGACGGACCTTTGTTGGCAAAGTAATGTCTCTGCTTTTGAATATGCTGTCTAGGTTGGTCATAACTTTCCTTCCAAGGAGTAAGTGTCTTTTAATTTCATGGCTGCAATCACCATCTGCAGTGAGTTTGGAGCCCCCCCCCCCCAAAAAAAAAGTCTGACACTGTTTCCACTGTTTCTCCATCTATTTCGCATGAAATGATGGGACCAGATGCCATGAACTTAGTTTTCTGAATGTTGAGCTTTAAGCCAACTTTTTCGCTCTCCTCTTTCACTTTCATCAAGAGGCTTTTCAGTTCCTCTTCATTTTCTGCCATAAGGGTGATGTCACCTGCATATCTGAGGTTATTGATATTTCTCCCAGCAATCTTGATTCCAGCTTATGCTTCATCCAGCCCAGCGTTTCTCCTGATGTACTCTACATATAAGTTAAATAAGCAGGGTGACAATATACAGCCTTGACATACTCCTTTTCCTATTTGGAACCAGTCTGTTGTTCCATGTCCAGTTCCAACGGTTGCTTCCTAACCTGCATATAGGTTTCCCAAGAGGCAGGTCAGGTGGATGGGCACATCTCTCTCAGAATTTTCCACAGTTTATTGTGATCCACACAGTCAAAGGCTTTGACATAGTCAATAAAGCAGAAATAGATGTTTTTCTGGAACTCTCTTGCTTTTTCCA
>SJYF01000760.1:1739965-1757723 GCA_006410515.1 Procapra przewalskii
CCCTGCTTCATTCCGTATTCCAAGGCCAAATTTGCTTGTTACTAGGTGTTTCTTGACTTCCTACTTTAGCATTCCAGTCCTCTATAATGAAAAGGACATCTTTTTTGGGTGTTAGTTCTAAAAGGTCTTGTAGGTCTTCATAGATCCCTTCAACTTTAGCTTCTTCAGCATTACTGGTTGGAGTATAGGCTTGGATTACCATGATATTGAATGGTTTGCCTTGGAAACGAACAGAGATCATTCTGTCATTTTTGAGATTGCATCCAAGTTCTGAATTTTGGACTCTTTTGTTGACTATGATGGCTAGTCCATTTCTTCTAAGGGATTCCTGCTTGCAGTAGTAGAAATAATGGTCATCCGAGTTAAATTCAGCCATTCCAGTCCATTTTAGTTCACTAATTCCTAGAATGTCGACATTCACTCTTGCCATCTCCTGTTTGACCACTTCCAATTTGTCTTGATTCATGGACCTGACATTCCAGGTTCCTATGCAATACTGCTCTTTACAGCATTGGACCTTGCTTCCATTACCAGTCACATCCACAAACATCCACATTGTTTTTGCTTTGGCTCCGTCCCTTCATTCTTTCTGGAGTTATTTCTCCACTGATCTCCAGTAGCATATTGGGCCTCTCCGACCTGGGGAGGTCCCATTTCAGTATCCTGTCATTTTGCCTTTTCATACTGTTCATGGGGTTCTCAAGGCAAGAATACTGAAGTGGTTTGCCATTCCCTTCTCCAGTGGGCCACATTCTGTCAGCCCTCTCCACCATGACCTGCCTGTCTTGGGTGCCCCGCAGGCATGGCTTGGTTTCATTGAGTTTAGACAAGGCTGTGGTCTGTGTGATCAGAAGGCTATCTTAGGTACTTCTAAATGTGGGTAATTATGAACATAGCTGGTACAAACATTTGTGCACAGCTTTTCTGTGTGGATGTAGGTTTTCGACTCCTTTGGATAAATACCAAGGAGCACAATTGTTGGGTCATGTAAGAGCCGAATTGTCTTTCAAAGCGGTTGTACCTGTTTGCATTGCCACTGGCAACGAACGAGAGCTCCTTCTGTTCCACATCCTCATCCGAACTTGGTGTTGTCGGCGTCGCAGATTTCTGCCATTTTGCTAGGTGTCCAGTGGCCCCTGGCTGTTGTGACTTGCATATCCTAAGCATATATGATCCAGTTTGGAAAACTTTTAAGTGAACTCTCGATGCGGTCCTGCTCTCCACCTTCGTATCACACAAAGCTCTTCCCCAGCTATAAGGGTGTTCATTCATTCACTCATTCACCCAGCTTTCAGCAAATACATTGTGCCTAATATGTACCGGGCACTGCACTAATTGCTGGGAATACAGCAGTAAAAGTAACTTGTTGTTAAAAAAGAATAATATCAGGACTGCTCTCCTGTCACCAAAATCCTGGAATGTACGCAGCCTCAGCACTGTGAAACTTGGCACGTGTCAGAGTTGGGTTGACAGTGAACTGGGTCAGCATTCAGTGATGCTAGAGGGAATCAGGGTTATTGCTGAGTTTAATTCCTCCCAAATGTAGAGAATTAATGGAACTAAGACAGACATGAGGAGAGAAGCCTTGAACTTGAGTGGGCAGTCAATAAGCAGAACACGCCTCTTGCACTCTGCGGCTGGTTGCTGGCATCAGCCCCGCAAAGACTTCACGGATGGGGTCAACGAGAGTCCTCCTCACTCAAAGGGGACACCCCTCATTTTGACAAGTGATACCTTGTTTACTGGCCTAACATTACAGCATATCTTCACGTTAGGCTAGTCTCCCACCCTATCTTCACGCATTGAAAATGATCCATCGTTTAAGTAATCCATCATGATCTCATCTGAGATCATGTTTGAAAGCTGGATTTATGTATTGCAGTTACTAGAGGCGTTACCATGACTTTGTTTATAAAATGGTGTTTACTACTTTAAAAGATTCAATAAAATACCAAAGTAAAGCTATTTTAGTTGGGAGGCAAAAAGAAAGGGGGTCAAAGTTAGGTGACTTTCCAAGTAGCCAATCACAGCTGTGCTTGAATATGGAGAAAAAGTTAGTCTTCTATGAACTTAGACTTTATTATTTTTCTCTTTTTTGTTGGCTTTGGCCTTGGCGAGCGCTGGAAATGTGATTTCAAAGCCCCTGGGTGCTCCCAAGCAGTGACCTGCTCCACTCTACTGACCAGGAAATTGAAACTCAGAGAGGCGGATGGCGCTTATGGCTGCCTCTTGTGTTGGCAGGAAGTTTATCGGTTGTGGACACAAGGGAAAGGCACAGCTGTGGCTTTCTTCTCAGAAAAGTCTCTCAGGCAGACCGACATCTGGAACATTCTGCTTAGAATGTCTTCTATAGTTACCGAGAACTTCATGAACGAGTCGGAGTTACCTGCATACAAAGGATTATTGGTCATTTATGACCATGTTGTTTTATCTGCTGTGCCTAGATTAGCCTTTTGCTGCTAAATGGGAAGGCTGCTAACATCATCTCTTTCACCTTATTCTGGGTATGCCAACGCAAAGTGTCCACGGGCGCTGCTTTGAATCTCACGGCTTCCTTCTGCGCCCCTTGCTGTAGCGGTGGAGCACACACTTGCTGTTTGTCTGATGAAGCTGTGACTGCGTATCTGTGTGTGTGAATGTGTGTCAAATTCAGTGGTCTAAGGAATTTTACTACCCGGGTTAACAACTCAGGTAATGGGATTTTACTTGCAAGTTTTTTTTTTCCTTCTACATGATGAAGAAACGATTGGCCTTTTAATTTAAAGTCTTCCCTTAAAAAGGTTGCACCAGCTACAATCAATTCTGGATAAAAATATTCCTGCTAATTCACTTTTCACTGAGCCCACCAGTCTGCCAACCAAGCCGCTTCTTTATTTGAATGCAGATTGATAGTGAAATATTTTAAAGCAAACTATTTGTGGTTTGTTTTCTTTTTAAACTTTCTTTTATCATTTAAAATCCAATATTGCACAGAGTGTAATGATCTCTTTCCACAAATATTTGCCATAACTTTGGAGTTAAGTTGCGCTACTTGAGAAGCAGAAGGCAAATCAAAAAGCACTGAACCAAGTAAGGAGACCCTCGATTCTGGCGGACTGTATAGCTATGAAAAAAGCACCTAACCTCACAGGGCCTCATCTCTCCTGCTTGTAAAAGGAAAGCACTGGACTGTGTTTTGGTGTTTAGTCGCCCGGTCGTGTAGGACTCTTTGTGGCCCCATGGACTGCAGCCCTCCAGGCTCCTCTGACCATGGGATTTCCCAGGCGAGAATGCTGGAGTGGGCTGCCGTTGCCTCCTCCAGGGGACCCTCCCCGGGCAGGCACTGACCCTGCGTCTCCTGCGTTGGCGGCGGCTCCTTTACCCTCTCCACCGGGTTCTTAATGTCTCTTCCAGTCCAAGCTGTCGTGCTTCCTACACACTTGACTAAGATACTCTGATCTGGACCCAAGGCTGATTCAAATGGCGTTTACACTGAGTGACTTCCCACTCTCTATCTCTAGCCGAACCTCTCTCTGGAAAGCATGTACCAAAGTCTTAATTTGCTGCGTCCATTTGGATGGTGAGTGGGCATCTCTGATTTAATGAGGCCAAAGCAGAGTCCCCAGTTCACCCCACTGACCTCCAGATGAGCTTTCCCAAATCCGTGAGATGACTTAACTGTCCACCGAGTTGCTTATGGCAGAAATCTAGGGTTTATCTCTAGTTAGCTCTCCTTCCCCACCCACACCCAGCTGCTGGCAAGTTCTGTTGACTCTGCCTTCAAAAGCAGTCCTGGTCTTTGCATTTTTGCTCATCTCCTCACCCACTACTCCCATCCAAGCCCTCACCACGCCCTCCTGGACCACGGCAATCACAGCCCAGCTCGTTTCCCCACTTCCAATCTTGCCTCTCTGCAAATTGCTTCTTTCCACACAAAAGCTAAAGTGAGCTTTTTAAAATATAAATCAGACCCTGTTCCTCTCCTCCTGAAAGCTTTTCAGTAGCTTCTTATCAAGCTTGAGATAAGTCTGCACTCTTTCCTCTGACTTCTAAAACGCTGAGGGATCTGGTGAGTCTGTCCACTACCTCGTGTCTTTCACTTTCAACTTCCCCCATCTCACTTGGGTCACGCTGACCTTTCTTTTTCTCAAGCCGTTAGTCAGGGTTCTCTAGAAAGAATCAGTAGCATCTTTATATTTACATACATGAAGAGACGTGTTATAAGGAGTTGGCTCACATGATTACAGACACTGAGAAGCCCTCTGCTCTGTCATCTGCCACTGGAAACCCAGGAAACCCACTGGTATGGGTGTAGCCTGAGTCTGAGCTCTCGAGCACCAGGAAAGCTGATAATATGAGTTTAGGGTGTCCCTCAAGTTTGAAGGCCTAACAGCCAGGAACAATGGTGATAAATCCCAGTCCTAGGGAGAAAGCCAGCTCATCGGAGAAGACCCTGACGCTGGGAAAGGTGGAAGGCAACAGGGGGAGGGGAAGGCAGAGGATGAGACGATTGGACGGCGTCACTGACTCAGTGGACATGGGTCTGAGCAAACTCCGGGAGACCCTGGAGGACAGAGGGGCCTGGTGTGCTGCGGTCCATGGGGTCCCAAAGAGCTGGACACGACTTAGCGACTGAACAACAGCAAAGCACAAGAGAAGACCATCGGCCCAGATCACGCGGCCAAGCGGAGAGCAACTCTCCCCTCCTCCACCGTTTCGTTCTGGCCAGGCCCTCAGTGGAGAGAGTGATGCGAGGTCCAGGCCCGGTTACACTGGCGAGGCCCATCTTCTTTACTCAGTCTATAGGTTCAAAGGCCAACCTCACCTGGAAACACCCCCGCAGATGCACCCAGCAGTCATGCTGCCGTGAACATCTGAGCAAGCACACGCGCCGTGACCCCGCTGAGCCGACACGCAGCTCAGCGCCGCCGCGTCAGCCCCGCTCCTCGCTGGGCCTCCTGGGCTGGCTCTCCTTGTGCCTCGGACGCTGCTGCTTCATCGCATGGCTGATTCCTTCTTGTCATTCAGCCACCTCGAGAGTCACCTTCTTCCAGGAAACATCCTTCCCTGACCTGACCGTTCAGTGTAAAGTATCCCCCTAATTACTGTTTATCATCGATTTTAATAATCATCAGAACACTCATGAATATCTGATAGTTTCCCTGCTATTTAGTAGTTTTTTGGGTTTTTTTTTCTGTCTTTCCCCCATAAAAATGCAAGTTCTGTGAGCACACAGACCTGATCCTGATCACCAAAGCAGCCTCAGCAGCAGCCCAGCACTGACAAGGTCTCAGACACTTGCCGAGTGAGTGGTGAGCAGAGGAAATCCCTCAGACCCGTCAGAGCCCCGGAGGGTGTTACCGGATGGTGGCGCTCGGCCTGTAGGTGCGCTCTCACAAGCACCTCTCTCTGTGACTTGGGAAAGAAGACTGCCTTACAGAGCCATTCTGAATACCTGGATAGCTCTCACGGATTTACCTAACAGAAGAGGTCACAAAGGTGATATAGCTGTTACAAGCTCCATATGGGGTACCATAGGATCGAAAACCAAGAGGAAAAACAAACAGTAAAAATAGGCCTACAGGTAACCTAGACAATGGAAACAGCAGATAAGAGCTTTAGAATAACTGTGATGACTACATTCAAGAAAAGACAAATAATTTTATTAGAGACTTGGAATCTATTTTTAAAGAATAAAATAAAAATTTTAGAATTGGAAAGCATGCTGATACTAAGTAAGTAAAGTCGCTCAGTCGGGTCTGACTCCTTGCGACCCCATGGACTGTAGCCCACCAGGCTCCTCCCTCCATGGGATTCTCCAGGCAAGAGTACTGGAGTGGGCTGCCATTTCCTTCTCCAGGGGATCTTCCCGACCCAGGGATCGAACCTGGGTCTCCCGCCTTGCAGGCAAGCACTTTAACCTCTGAGCCACCAGGGAAGCCCTTATCCTGATATTAAGAGTCCCTTAAATGGGTTTGATAGTGGATCGGATAAAAAAGTTAGTGACTGAAAAACAAGAAAATAGAAAGTGTTGAAGTGAAGCACAGACAAAACAATGAAAAAAAAAAGGCAGAAAAGAGGGTTAAAGATATATGAGAGACAGTGAAAAGCTCTAACACGTAGCTGATCAGAGGCTTGGAGAGGAAGGGGATAGGATCGAAGCAATATTTGAGGGGTATTGGCCAAACAGAGCTTCTCTCTGGCAGTGGCTGCAGCCTCAGGACTTGCTGCTCTCAGATCCGGTGCTCCGTGGCAAGCCCCCGCCAGGGATCAAATCCGTGTCCCTTCTACTGGAAGGTGGATTCTTAGCCACTGGACCACCCAGGAAGTCCCTAATTCTAATTTTTTAAAACAATATGCTGTTATTATTAAAAATTCAGGCACAAGAAGGAACTTCACTAAAATTATTAAGGACTTTTGCAATTTCTTATGCCCTTTTCTCGGGCTATGGAGGAATATAAAGAAGTAAACAAAGGACTCTTAAAGAGCAATTATTCAGCAAACTCTCTAAGCCATACATGTAAGCATGGAGATTACAAGGCTGTCTCTGGCATGTTTTTTGAGCTGCAAAAACAATAAAAAAACTCCTTAGGAATGTTTTTCCAAGTGTGGCCTGTGGCCTCATCTATATTAGATTCACTGAGGGGTTTATTTAAAAATGCTTATTTCTAGTCCCAATGCCAGACCTCCTGAAACAGAACCTCTGGAAATGGGACCCTGGAAATTGCATGATTAAAAAGCACTCCAGATGAATCTTTGTGCCTTGGAGTTTGAAAGAGAGAGAACACTTTCCTCCACAAGGTGAGGGGACCATCTCTGTGACAGTGAGATCTGGGAGGCTCCCAGAAGGATGCTCCCAGGTCATCGTCTAGCAGCGCCGTCGCAGAGCTGATCACATTGGGCACTGACTTCCTGTTCCTCACCCGTCTTTCTGGTGGATAAAGAACTCTTCAAGGAGAGACGTTTGTCTTCTTCGCGGGAATCCAGTTGGCCCACTGTTGGCTCTTAATAAATATTGGTTGAGCAAATGAATAATCATGTGTGATCGAAACAAACAAATTTGAAGGGTTAAAGGATGGGGCTCTAGGAGGAGTAAGGGCATGGGCCAGATTTCAGCGATTGGAAGCTCGAGGTCAGTACTTCCGCGTGGCAGAGAAAAAAGGTTAATTTCAGGGACCAAGTGGAGATCACGGCAGAACAGAGGAGTGAGAGCAATCACCGGGGTCCTGGAGTGTTCAGAGGGGATGCAAACTCTACGCTGTATGTTCTGTGAATGATGGGGGGTAGCCAAAGATCAGGGGCCAGAAGGTGACGGAATCAAAGTGGTATTTCAGGGTAAGTAATTATAGGGCTCTAGGAACTGGCCTGGTTGCTGAGATCTTACAGCTGTCTCTTCCATTCAAGCCTTAGACCCATCCAGGGTCCTGACTCTGAGAAATCTTTGTTCTTCTTTAGCTCCCAGCTGCTTAGATCCCCAGGTCTGGTGGGCTTCTCCCATCTCCTCGTCTGTGTCAGCATGACTGGGAAACAGGGCAGGATGCTGGGGCCAGGTCAAGAGGTGAGAGGCTGACTGGAGGCAGAGGCCAGGGGAATGGAAACAAGCTGAGGAGTCGCTCCTGAGGCAGGATCTGCAGAATTCAGAGCCTGAATGTAGGGCAGGAAGGTCAGGATCACGTTGAGGTCGTTGGGTGCTGAACATGGGGATATAGAAGGAAGAGGCTTGGAGCGGGAGGGTAAATCACTCAGAATAGGAATACAGATACTAAGTTTGAGGCGACAGCAAAGTATTAGCATCAAGCAGAAGATGAGCTTTTTGGCGACAGAGGTGTGGAATTCAGGAGGGAGCTGGGTGCTGGTTACGGGGTCTTGGTGATCATTCTAAGCCACAGGAAGGGATGTGATTACCCAGAGAGAGAGCGAGTGGGAAGAAAGGAGGAAGAAAAGCCCACGATGGCACGCCAGCATCAGGAAGCAGGCAGAGGAGGGAAGTCTAGGAGGGGCCGGCCAGAAGGTGGGAGGCCAGCTAGAAGAAAGTCGGGCTCTGCAGAGCAGGCGCTCCCAGGAGACAAAGCAGCAGGGTCCCCAGGCGCGGGGCACGTGGGACGCTCTGCAGTGTTGGTGAGGGGCGCCCGCGGGAGCCAGGGCCACGGAGGCAGGGGGCTGGGGGCGGACAGTGGCCCCACGCCTTGCAGCCCTGTGATGGGATGACCACCTTTCTCCCTGAGTATCGGGAACTTTTACTCCAGACGACTGAATGTGAAGGGGTTCAACAGGAAAGGTGGGGTGCCTTTCACTGAGACCTCCACACCCCCACCTGCCCCCCAGTCTCTTCAACCCACCCTGCTCTCATCTGAGACCGAAGCATTTGTTCCTTGGCTTATTTTCATGGCTGCTCAAAGTAAGTGTAAGTGAAAGGCTTAATGACCTACTCGTTTTATAAGAAATGATTCCACTTCCACATTTAACTTGCTGGGAGAATAATAGGAAAGGCTTGCATTCCTGGTTTGCATCAGCAGAAATTCATATTTTCTCAATCTTTTAAGGAATCAGTTCTTTGCTCTTTGAGACAAAATGATCCAATCTCACATTGAAAGCTCCTTATTGCCAAGTTCAATGTCGTCAAGAAGAGTCAGTAGATGAATTACAAGTATGCTCCACAATGCGATCTCTACAAGACAAAGGGAAAGGCTGAGTAAGGAAGATGAACGCAATATGGAAACTGTTTTTCTCTATTTAAACCAGCAGCAGCAAATGTGATGTTTTCTCTGTCCCTTTGAAGGTTTGTTTTGTTTTTTGTTTGGGGCTAAAACTCTAATGCATTACATTCTTTAATGTCGTAAAAAAAAAAATTAACTACCCTGCCTACAGTATGAGAAGCATGTATACAATACATGCTTCATTTTATCCATACAGAAATGTATCTGAGATTAAATTTGCTTGCATTTCTGGTTGATTCAATCAGCAGCAGGGGCCAAGGTAACTACTTAAATCCCCCATGGGAGCAACGGGCTTATTCAGTGACACAGACGGCCTCGTGCCTAAGTGTGGTTCTTATAAAGAGTCCCATGACAGAGTGAGGGGCCTGCAGACCCAGCACAGGGGCTCGGCACACGATGGCTGGTGGGCTCAACCGGCATCCACCAGGGGGACCGCAAGGCAGGGCTCTCGTGTTGGTCAACACAGGCCAAGTCTAGCTGGCCTAAGCTGATGGGGCATTTATGCCCAGCCTGGCAGGTGGCCCACAGAACGCCCCGGGTGGGCTGGAGGTGGGACCAGCAACGCGGTGACGCAGCGTGGGGCAAAGCCGGCGGCCTCGCGGCAGAGCGGCCTGTTGGTGAACCTGCCATGGACCCTAAGGACGCTGCATGGCGCCCTGGTGGCTGCCATCGCTCCTGCGCACTCTGCACCATCCCAGCCCAGGTCACGCCCCTCCCCGCCCCCAGCGGCGAGAGAGCCTAAGGATCTCTGTGGCGTGTTCAGTCTTCCGCAGGGGCGGGCGCTGGGGGTGCGGTGGGGTGGCTTTGCCACCCAGCACAGGCAGATTCCCCGAGCACAGGAAGGAGCTCACACAGGGGCAGCTGAAAGCAGTCACAGATGTCATTCTTGCTCTTGAGGACGGGACCACGTCTTCAGCTCCTCTGGGTGCCCAGACCCCGCGCAGTGCCCCGCGTGCAGTGCCCAGCGCACGGTGAGTGCCGGGAGCGCTTTCGGTGACCAGACGCTTTGCCAGCGAACATTCGGAGAGACTCACGCGTCGCAGCATCCTAACAGCCTGGAGGCGCTTCCCAGGGGGCGCTGAAGAATCCAGCTGCCAACGCAGGAGACACGGGAGACGGGAGTTCGATCCCTGGGTTGGGAAGGTCCTCTAGAGGAGGAAATGGCCACCCGCTCCAGTGTTCTTGCCTGGAGACTCCCATGGACCGAGGAGCCTGGCGGGCTACAGTCCACGGGGTCAGAGAGAGTCGGAGACAACTGAGCACACACGTTTTTAGCTTTTGCTTTTTCTCAGCAACCTAGAGAGCAGAGCCACCTGAAGACACGCACATCCTCACTCCCGCGAGCAGCGGCTCTTTCCCTGAACCTGTTGTGACCTGGCCACGGGCCGTGCGCGGTCTGCACGCCAGCGCCGTTAGCAGAGCGCACCGTCTGCCCTGTGGAAATCTCCTTCTGACCCCCGTGATACATCACAATTTGCATGGTACAAGAAATAAGGTAATAAAAGTAAGGAATAAAAATAAAGAAATAAAAGCCTCGGGTCCCCTTCAGGTGAGAGAGGGAAAGGATCTCCTTAGCATTTCAAGATGAACGTCTCAGAAGCTGGACTCTGGGTGGCCAGCGGGATAATCGCGGTGTTATTGGACAAGATTGTCCTTCGCGTGACTGCCCACTGGCCGGGAAGGAGCTGACTGCCTGGAGAGGCATCCATTTCCCTGGAAGGAGGGACGCACTGGGGGCTTCCGTGGTGAAGTCATCAAATATCTCACACCCGAACAGCCACCTGAGAGTGACTTCCACGCAGGCGGGTTTTTGTTTTTATTTTTCCTGAGGGTAATGTTCGCTGTTCTAGTGTTCAAGATGGCGCCTTGCTGACCCTGAAAACTCAAGGAATTCTTCTTGGTGGAGGTAACAGCTAGAGATGACATTCAATCGCCTCTTATTTTGGTCACCACAATAACAAAAATTGGCAATTCTGAACCCGAAGGAGGTATTTTTATTAATGTCTGCTAAAAGCACAGATGATGCACCATATATACCTACTGGGTGAGTGTTACTGATTTTGACTCATTTTAATAGGATTATTGCTGTTGTTAGCTGAGCTTTGGTTCCAAACAAAAAAGAAGGGCTCCAGTACCCCTCACCCAGCTTCCTGTAATGTCAACATTGTAAAAATGTCCCTGATACATTTATCAAAACTAAGACACGGAAATGGTATACGCTGTCAACTGAACTACAGACTTCATTGGAATTCCCCAACCATTTCTTGTCAATGAGAGACTTCAGTGCTAATTTGAGATGAAGCTTCCAACGCAGTGAGAGAACTGCATTAATTCAGATGGACTGGGATTCGCTAGGGAGATGGTTCAGAAAACTATAAAATATACCATTTTATGTGCCAAACATAAATATGTTTTACATTTTGGTCCTCAATATTTTGCACGCCTGATCTAATTTCATCCTCCGCAGAAACCGCGTTGGCGGGGTGGGGGCGTGGGGACGGTGGTGGCAGGGGTGGGTGCTCTCATATCCCCTTAACAGCGGAAACAGCAGGGTCCAGGATTCCAAGTGAAGTGCACGGGACAGCAGCCGGAAGTGGCAGGGCCGGGGTAGAGCTAAGGCCGCTCTGATCCGCAAGCCCGTGACCGTAACCCTCACCACCGCGGTGCAGACTGATCCAGATGGATGCTGCTCAGTCGGGCCCGACTCTGTGCGGCCCCATGGACTGCAGCACGCCAGGCTTCCCTGTCTGTCACCAACTCCTGGAGTTTACTCAAACTCATGTCCGCTGAGTCAGTGACGCCACTGAACCATCTCATCCTCCGTCGTCCCCTCTCCTCCCGCCTTCAATCTTTCCCAGCATCAGGGTCTTTTCCAGGGAGTCAGCTCTTCGCATCAGGTGTCCAAAGCACTGGAGCTCCAGCTTCAGCATCAGGCCTTCCAGCGAGCATTCAGGGCTGATTTCCTCTGGGATGGATGCTGCCTCTCAGCAGTCTTGCCCAGGGGGACCCGCCTTCCGATGGTCATCGGGATCAACCGTGACGGGGGACCGTGAGGTGGGAGGTTGTTCTGTGACGCTGACTGGTGACTTTGAAGTGAACGGGGTTTCCTGCCTCGTGTGGGACCGGTTCATCCCACCCCCGCGCTTTACTGGCTCCTTCCTACTCCTGACTGGGGAGGGGCGCGGCTGACATCCCAGTGAGACGTTTGCTTTTCTTTCCTGAGTGTTTCAAGGCTTAATTAACGTGTGTAAAGTGATCTGAAATGAGGGGCTAGAAAGAGCCATGGAGCAGCAGCATGGATGATCACCTGGGCGAGACAGCTGAAAGGGGGGCCCGGGGGACCCCCAGAGCCTGCAGCTCCGCCGCCAGCTGGCTGGCCCAGAGCCAGGCCAGGCTGCGTCTGGCTTTCCTTCAAGGCCGACGCTGCAGCTCTGCTCTGGAGTCAGACCCTGGGATAAATCACTCCTAAAGGACAGAGCCAGAGCCGAGGCAGACGGGTCTGAGGACACAGGTTGCAGCCGGTTCTGTAACTGGCCCTAGAGAGAAGGGAACACCAGCCCTCTTCCACTACTGAAGGGCCGTCTGCAAATGACCTGATTTGGTCAATTAAGGAATAAGTGTGATCAGCATCAAAGAGACGAAGGCAGGGAAGCGAGGCTCCTTCGTCCCTTTCGATGAGCGGGGATTCATGGTAGTGATTTAGCGCGGTCACCTGTGGGAGGCATTAAATCTCTTAGAAAGTGGGTAAAGGTGAGTCCGAGTCACATGCGGGCGTACCTTCTCTTAAGTGTAGCTTCGCAGAAGGGCAAGGCTATCGGTTTCAGTGAGGATGTGAAGGTTTGTGACCTCATAAGGGCAAAGGCCTGTGCCGTTTTATTGCGATTGAAAGCATTCAAAGAAGTGAGTGGAAAAATCTTTCAGCATCACCAGCTGCCATCTGTATCTCGAAAGTTGGTATTATGATGTCATTTCCAGCTGAGGGAGGCTGTCTGTATCTCCGTGTGTGTCTAAGTGGTGGCTAGACAGGCAAGCTCTCCACACTCTGTATGCTGGTGGCGCAGCAGAAGGAGAGTTTGGATGATCCAGAGTTTATCTTGTACTTCCATCACATTTTTGTGTCCTGCTTGGGCTAACAGTTGGGCCGTGACCCATCTCCTGAGGCCCCAAACTGAGGGTGTGGCTGTGGGCAGCTCCCTGCAGCTTTGGAAATCAGAGCAGAAGGAGAGCTACTTCCCCTGGCTGCAGTTAGAGAATTCGAGACGACTCCGATCGGCTTGGTACAGGGTCAAGGGCCCAGCCCGGGGCCGACCGTACAGGCAGAGAATGAGAGTCACACTATAGGCTGCCTGATCCATTCAACACCAGGTCCATCAAGTGAAATGGAAAATCCCCAAAAGTAGATCCGAGGAGCCAACCCGACTTGTGTCGACTCCAGCTGAGCTGTTAAAGAGGCTGGAAGATGCTCTGGTCCCCAGAAGGGGACTTTCAGCGGCCAGGGCCCGCCAGAGTCTTCTAGTTTGCTCTTTTCTGGACGCTGTAGTCTGGTTCATCCTGGAGCTGTGTCTCTGTGATGCCTTTGGTGCATGTAACATCTCATCGCCCCTGGGCCGCAGAGGGGTCATCTGGAGCTACCAACAATGGGTTCCTGCAGGTCTGGATCTGCTCCTGCCTGAGCTAATATAATAGTAACCTCCTCATGCATCTCCCTGCCTTTGTCTTGCTCCCTTCTAAATCATTCTCCTTATAGACTAGAATGACCCTTGTAAGACACACGAGTGCGTGCGTGCTCAGTCGGGTCTGGCTATATGCAACCCCATGGACGGTAGCCTGCCAGGCTCTCTCTGTCCATGGGATTTTTCAGACAAGAATACGGGAGCAGGTTGCCATTTCCTCCTCCAATGTAAAAACA
Source organism: Procapra przewalskii (assembly GCA_006410515.1). Taxonomy (NCBI): domain Eukaryota; kingdom Metazoa; phylum Chordata; class Mammalia; order Artiodactyla; family Bovidae; genus Procapra; species Procapra przewalskii. The sequence continues at coordinate 1,753,571 of SJYF01000760.1, forward strand.
CAGAGTCCCTTTTAATACTACAATGGTGAGCTTTCCATATAAACTTGACTGGACCATGGAATACCTAGATGTGTGGTCACACATCTGGTTGCATCAGCAACGGTGTTTTGGATGAGGTTGATATTTGACTCAGTAGACTGGATACGGCAGATTGCCCTCACTAATGTGGGTGGGCCTCATATCATCAGTTGAAGGCCTGAGTAGGACAAAAGGGTTGAGGAAGGAGGGATTCCTCCTGCTGATGGCCTTGAACTGGCCTTGAACGGATGGACATCTGTTCTCTCCTGCCTTCAGGCCCCAGCTGAAAAATCTCTGCTTCCTGGGTCTTGAGCCTGCCGTTGTTTAGACCAAGACCGCACCATTGCTTCTCCTGGGTCTCCAGCTCCATTGCTTCTCCTGGGTCTCCAGCTTGCTGACTGCAGACCCTGGGACCTCACCTCTGCCGTCATGTCAGCCAATGCCTTACAGTGAGTTGCTTTCTGTATCTATATGCATACTTAAGGCTACCTATATCTTTACATCTAATGGGTTCTGTCTCTGTGCAGTATCCTGGCTGAGAGAAATGCCTTTTTGTTTACTAAATTCATTCATTTAAAAAATGATCGAGCACCTCCTGTAGGCTGGATACTGTTTTGCATTCCTAGAAACGATCCCTGCACAAAACAGATTCCTGGCCTTGTGAAACTTTTACTTGTATGGGGGCTGGTGGTGAAGGGAGAGAGACAATGAGCAATTAGTAAATAAGTAAAGGGTGAGTACAAGGGGGAAAAGGAAACAAATACAGCAGAATGGGGAGGCTCAAGAGACGCTGAGGAAGGGGACCCTGGAGCAAAGGTTTAAGGGAGACAGGAGTCGCCGCTTGCAGGTCGAGGTCAAGCGTAAACGAGGGGTCACTGGCCCTGCCTGCGTCTGCGCGGGGCCTGCAGGCACGGCCTCCTCGTTTCAGCCTCCCTGCCCTCCACGCAGCTCTCTGCCCACCCACCTTTCATCCCCCCACGCCTTTGCCCACACCTGCAATGCCCCCTCCGTGAAGTCCTGCTTCTGCCCACATTTGCTCACACCTTAACCTCTAGCTGTCCTTGCAGAAGCAGTCTCGTGGTTTCTGCTGAGTCTGCCCACTGTGGGGACTTGTTGACCCTCTTTTGTGCCCTACAGACTTGTATTTGGGCTGCTATTCTGCCCATAAGTAATCTGTGCCATTTGGGGCAAGTCTGTTCATCTGTAAAATGGAAATAAAAATAGTGCCCTGCTTATAAGGGGCTAGGAACCGGAGCATGCAGGCACAGTGACTCAGCGCCTCTGAGCTGCTGTACGACTGTTCTTCCTTCCCCCTTCCTCCTGATGCCCCCTCCCCTCTTCCTGTCTCTCACTTCACCCCCAAAGGTGGGGCCAGCCCCCCTCCCCCCGTCCGGTCTCTCAAGCGGCCTGTCTGCTCTCCCTGGACCTGGCTCCACAAAGAGCCGGCTCTCCCCGTTCCTCACTCACAGCCATCTCCTGTGTCTCATCAGCCCAGCCCAGACCACATTCTGGCTTCAGACTCAGGCTTTCTCCTGGCTTCCCACAGCTGCTTGACCTCTTGCTGGGCGGTTTCTTGATGTCTTGACCATGAACCCCCATGTCCTAGTTCCCAATAAAAAAGCCCCCAGATCTGCTGTGTTGGACGCAGCCCCTTGCTTAGGAAGGGAGGCAGAGGGGTTTCTGTAGTAGGGAAATAAAACCATTTCAGATGTTTACTATGGAAGGATTTTTTTTAATAGACTTTAAAAATCACAGGTTTAAACTGACAGAAAAGTTGAGAAATTAGCAAAAAAGTTCCCATCCATCTCACACTCACTTTCCCTTGTTACTAACATCTTATACGTCAGTGATTGGTACTATTACAATCAATGAACCAATATTGATACAGTATTACCAGCTAAAATCCATACTTTATTTAGATTTTCTTAGTTTTTACCCGATGTTTTTACCTTCTTCTGTCCCTTGATCCCATCCAGTATACCACAGTACATGGAATTGTCATGTCTCCTTAAAGCTTCTCTTTGCTGTAACAGTTTCTCAGCATTTCCTGGTTTTTAATGACTTTTCTTGGGCTTCCCTGCTGGCTAAGATGTAAAGAATCCATCTGCAGTGTGGGAGACCTGGGTTCAATCCCTGGGTTGGGAAGATCCCCTGGAGAAGGGAATGGCAACCCACCCCAGCATTCTTGCCAGGAGAATTCCCAGAGACAGAGGAATCTGGTGGGCTACAGTCCCTGGGGTTCAAAGACTCGGACACGACTGAGCAACTAAGCTCAGCATTGCATCCTTTTGAGGAGTACTGCTCAGGTCACTCTGTAAATTACGCATACACTGAGATTTGCTGGGGTGCACAGAAGGGATTTAATGCGGGGCATTGCCCTGCAGGTGATGGAGGACCTGAGATGCAAACAGAGGAAGAAGAAGTTACCAGCAACTAATTTTAGCAGAAAGTCATTAACAGCATTGAGCTGGAGAGTTAACGGGAAGTCGTAGTGTTACCTGAGCCAAGGGCCGGGATCACCTGGCAGAGGCCTCAGTCGGATGCAGTCAAAGCTGGAGATGCTGTCGGAGGCAAGAGGGAGGTGGAGAAATTCTCTGGCCTTAACTGTTCTCCACCTTCCACTCTTTCTCCAGGGCTGCTCATGAGCCATATCTAGCTATTAGCCACCTGACCCAGGATTCTGTAAATCTCGGCCTGCAAGAGTCAGCTCCTAGAAAGCAGAGCAGAGAGCGAGGCTGAGACGGGCTCTAAAGTTGAGCTGGTCTAAGACTGGGACCACTGACATTCGATCACCTGGTACCTGTGAGGCAGGAGATAGACGAGCCCTACCCTAGAGGGTAGAGCAATCGGAGATTCATCCCCTGTGGACCGAAACCCTAAGACAAGAACAGCGGGAGGATTGAAGGAGGAGGCTGAGCCCTGCCTAGACCACACGTGCCTCGTTCTCGGAGTCAGCAGGCCGCCCTGACCACACGTGCGCAGAAAGGCTCTTTGGAGGCCGAAGGAGACTTATGTCCAGGGATGTTCTACCAGATGCCTGTTTGGTTAGACCCTTCTCGGCTAAGAGATACGTGTGCACACACGGGAGAATCCTGTGAGTGCGTGCTAAGCTGCTTCAGTCGAGTTTGACTCCGTGGACTGTAGCCCACCAGGCTTCTCTGTCCACGGGACTCTTTAGGCCAGAATACTGGAGTGGGTGGCCTTTCCCTTCTCCAGGGGATCTTCCCAACCCAGGGACTGAACCCAGGCCTCCTGCATTGCAGGTGGATTCTTTACCAGCTGGGCCACCGGGAAAGCCCTGGGGGGATTCTGAGATACACCAGATGAAGACTGTGAACCGGGCAAATCAAAAGGATTGGCCAAAGGAAACGCAGAAGAAACACCCCATAAAAGTGACTCAGACTGTCCGAGGGCACGGCTCAGGAGCTCCGAGTTTGCCCATGCGCCTAGCCACACACACTGTGCTCTTTTCCCCTTAATAAATACTTTACTTGTTTCACCACTTCCTGTCTTTGTGGGAATTCTTTTTGGCAAAGCCAAAGGCCCAGGGCTCTTGTCACTGATCACAAGTCTAGTGGCTGGATCTGGTGCTTCCGCCACCTCCACCCAGCCCAGTCTCTGGCTGGGAGCCCGAACCCTGCTCCCCGCTGCCGCAGTCCCAGGCCGTCCAGGACGGCCTGTAACACGGTTTTCCTGCAGCGCTTATGCCACCGCCCTGCGACTGTCAGCCGGTCTGAGGGCTCTGTATCATGCAGTCTTTATTCTGTATACTCAGAGCCTAGCACGGTGCCTTGCTGACCGGTTTTCAACGTGTGAGGTTTCCAGAATAAAGGAATAAGGGGTGGTTTCTCCTGGCCAGCCTGTCCTCCGGCGCGCTCTGGCTCTGAGGGACTGCTTGCCGCTAGCTTTTCTTTCCAGTTTCTGATCCCCTGCTATTGGTGCTGAGATGACTTTCGGCCTAGCGTTTATAACATTTGAAGGCCGCAGTGGATGGTGTGACTCTAATGAAATCTTTTTTTTTTAATTAAAAATAATTTAAGTCTCTATTGAATTTGTAACAGTACTGCTTATGTTGTTTATACTCAGGGTTTTTGGCTGTGAGGTATATGGGATCTTAGTTCCCCAACCAGGGTAA
>SJYF01000760.1:1763745-1780918 GCA_006410515.1 Procapra przewalskii
TTCATGGGGTCGCAAAGAGTCGGACACCACTGAGTGACTGAAATGAACTGAACTGATGGCTTAATCTTAATTGAAAATGGTCAATTTTAATCTCAATTAACTAACACTTTGATCTTTAAAAAAAAAAAAAAGGAGAAAATTTCCCTTGTTTTCATCAACTAATTGCATAGAGGGGGAGCAGGGAGAGGAGGTGGAAAGAATCCTAAATGCACTATAGTATTCCCTTACTACCCTGCATCTGTGTCATGGGAAATATAGACATTAGAAGCAGCGCAGCATCATTGGGGGTGAGTAAGCATGTGTTTCATGATCCCATGTGGTCAAATGTTTAACTGATTGAGATTTGGTGAAAAAGTTATGCCTTACTGGCATAACTGTTCTCTTTAGCAAAGGATTTCCTGTAAGGAGCTTTCTTATCTTCAGCTATGTTCATTGGCAGGAAACTTGTCAGTTGCTTGTTTTTACAAACTGAAGGAAATGAATGGGATTTGTTAGTTTCAAGAATCTGCCTTCATGTGCCATTGTCTGTGAAGTAGTTTGCTCAGAACAGTTCATTTTTAAATGGACTGTTGAGTACAATTAAGTTACTTCAGATCTTTGGCGTTTCTGTTCATTTATTTTTGGCTTTGAGGTTAGAAAAATTGATCATTATACCGCGATGTCCAACTTATTTGACCAACACACGTTAACAAGATGTTCAATAAAATTCCAGTTCATTTTCAGTTGTCAGATATATAGACACTGACGGAAGTTGGCGTTTTTTGATGACTATGCCAAATTTCTAATAATTAGCCCAGAATACCAACCAAATGCCAGTTTTGTGGAGAGGTAAAGGGAAAGAGGCAGCTTCATTCCTCTCTTGGCTTGTAACAGTAAAATCCATAAAGATTAAATGTCAGGTATATGCCTCTGTTCCTGATGGTTTACGGGAGGGTTGGAATTTGAGGCAGGGCTGTAGTCAAAGCCAGGCTAGAGTCTACATGAGAAAAACAAATCATCACCTTGAAAAGATTTGTTGTGCAAACCTCCGGGTTCATTTTTGAATATTATAAATAAATATATTTAGTAGTTTCAATTCATGTTTCGAAATTTGGAAGAGGAAAGAGGGTGAGGTTCTTCAGAGGAAAAGAAGTGTGTGAACCTCCTTTCGCAGGGGCTGGCGGGGAGGGCGTTAAGAGAGCCTCAGGGAGGGGACCGCTTGGTGCAGTGGTTTTCACACATCTTTGAAGACGTCACTTTGGTTTTATATTTAGCACCAAATGGAATCTTATGCAAGACCCTGCTATGTGAGTGGAGTAGAAAGAGAAATGCTTTGGTGGGAACCCAGCGCCAGGAGCCCACGGTCTTCTCCTGGGCTGTGCCCTGGGAGCCTGGGACCCCTGGGAGCTGTTGGGAAACCACTGCTTTTAAGGTGCCCCAAGTCCTCTCTAAGGAAGGCCCGGGGGAACTGCCTGCAGAGTCCTGGAACTTCTGAGCTCAAGAGAGAAGTGACTTCTGCCCTGACAGTCGCAGAGGGCGCCTGTGCTCAGGGGAACGAGCAGGACTGCAGACGCGCGGAGCAGGCTGGACCGTCCGTGGCGAGGGGAGGGTGGGAGGTTTGTAAAGGGCCCCCTTTCCTGGAAGTTGCGGGCCGGCGTCGCGGTGTGAGACGAGTGGATCCTCGCCCTGGACGGTGCACGGATGCCGGCGCCGCCTCAGGGTCTGCTGTGTCACGTTCCTCTGTTTCTCAGCAAAGATGGTTTCGTCTTACGTGTCATTCATGAAATGAAGGTTTGCCAAGCTGTGAAATCTGCTTGGAGTGTTGAGGAAAATGATAACGCGTGGATGATATTTGCATGTCATCAGATATTCTCTGATTGTCTCTTCTGTTATGAGGTTTACAGAAACGGCAGTGCTGGGTCCCCCTTTTTCCACCCCGGAGGCCATAAATACTGAGGTTTTCAGGGGTGGCGGGCGCAGGCACCCCTGCCCTTCCACGGATTTGAAGCTCCGTGATGCACGCGTGCGTGGTGCCGGGAGGCAGGAGCAGAGTCTGCAGGCGGGGTGTGGAGGCGTGGTGCCCCCTAGGCCCCCGCAGACCCCCCCGCGCTGTTTCTTGCGGGCTGCGCAGCTGGGGAGTTTACAGAAGTAGAAGGCATGGCCTCCTGAACGACCCTTTGCGACCCCACGGACCGCAGCCCGCCAGGCTCCTCTGTCCGTGGGATTCTCCAGGCAAGAATCCGGCGTGGGTAGGCATTCCCTTCTCCAGGGGATCTTCCTAACCCAGGGATCTAACCCGGGTCTCCCACACTGCAGGTGGACTCCTGACTGTCTGAGTCGCCAGGGACGCTCCTCCAGTCTTCAGGCTCCTATGAGCTCCGCTGCTTCTGTTACCTGCTTGGGGTTGGAGGTGGTGATCAAAGTCATTGATACTCTGGGAAGCCGCAGATCTTCCAACAATTTGTGCTGAAGCTGTTTCTTTTTTTAAAGAAGATATTTCCCTTAGAAAGATGAAGCACAGGCACAAAATAGTTGGCTGTGGTAGCAGATAAAATGATTGTGTTTAACTTTTGTTTGTTGAATTGAGTTGAATAAAGGTTTTCATGTTTGGGCTGTGGAAAGCTGTCTTATTCCTCTTTCCACCTGCATTTCAAAGAAGGAGGAGTGTGTCCTGTCATAGAAAACCCACAGAGCTGTCCCGGGGCGTGTTCATAATAGCTGCTAAGTCGCTTCAGTCGTGTCCGACTCTCTGCAACCCCATAGACGGAAGCCCACCAGGCTCCCCCGTCCCTGGGATTCTTCAGGCAAGAACACTGGAGTGGGTTGCCATTTCCTTCTCCAATGCATGAAAATGAAAAGTGAAAGTGAAGTCGCTCAGTCCTGTCCGACTCTTAGCGACCCCATGGACTGCAGCCTCCCAGGCTCCTCCATCCATGGGATTTTCCAGCCAGAGTACTGGAGTGGGGTGCCATTGCCTTCTCCATAATAGCACACCAGTGATTCTCCTCCAGTAAGAGTTTACTCTCCAGTGTTCTTGGGGACTTTGTTTTGGAACTCAAAACTGTCCAAGGTATCATGACCTTGCTGAAGCTGGTAATGGGGACTCCAAGTATTAGACAACGTGTGTTCGTTAACTTTGCAGATGGCACTGTATCTTAAAATTCAGTTCAGTTCAGTTGCTCAGTCCTGTCCGACTCTTTGCGACCCCATGGACTGCAGCATGCCAGGCCTCCCTGTCCATCACCAACTCCTGGAATTTACTCAAACTCATGTCCATTGAGTCGGTGATGCCATCCAACCATCTCATCCTCTGTCGTCCCCTTCTCCTCCTGCCTTCAGTCTTTCCCAAGCATCTTAAAATTCAGACAGTAACAAATCCTAGTTGAAGAGGTAATTTTTAGTATATTATACAAGGTTACATTTTAGGTAACCTCAGCTATCTCTTTAAACTCTGAAATGTTCTGACTTGGCAAACTTAACATTTTTGCAGCCTTTAAAATGAAAACAGTTACCATTTAATGACTAGTTAACACTTTCACTTTTTAAATAATGGCTCTAAATTAAGACTGTCATATTGTTTCACGGGACTGGATTTAGCATTTAGAATGGTCTCAGGAAAGAAGTAAGTTACTTATGGTAAGTTTGGCAGTATTGGATAATACAGAAAAATCGCCTCAAATCGATAAGGGCTTTTCATTCATCAGGTGCTGACCCAGTTGATTCTTATGATAATCTAGTATTAATGTAATGTCACTGCTAGTAAGAAATAACGGTAATATGCATCACTGCGCCATTTTACAGATGAGGAAGCCCAGGTCACTGTGTCTCCAGGGCCAAAACCCTCTGGTAGCCAACTCGCTCTGCCTCCAAGTTGCAGGCATTTTCCACCCCACTGGCTTCCTCACGGCCCCTCCTCTGTGTCCTGTCCAGGGTTGATTCTTGAGAGCTCCCTCCATGCTTGAGACAGAGTCTCCTCCTGGGGAACAATGGCAGGGGTGGCGGTGGGGTAATATTTGTTGTGATTTTGGCAAGAAGTAGGGTTTTGCTTCTTGACATTCTGTATTCCCCTATCATCTGACCGTTACTGATGGCAGGAACTTCCTAGCTCCCTTGTCAGAGGTTATCTTCCTTAATCCGCCTTCATCTCTTGAATTTCCCTTCATGCATCGCTGGGCACATTCACCTAGCTGGAAAACAGAAGGCTCTTACCGCAGGGGTATGATTCTCTTGAATTACCCAAATATTACGTTTAGAGTTTCTCTTGGTGGCATCCATAAAGACAGATTTCCTAGACAATGTTTTTCTTCTTATTGTTGTTGAGCCACTCGGTCATGTCTGACTCTTTGCGATCCCGTGGACGGCAGCACGCCAGGTTCCCCTGTCCTTCACTGTCTTTTATAATTCACACAAACTGCTTAACACACTCAGACATGCCAATATGGGGATATCTCCTTTGTTTCTTTCAGAATGAAGAAAAAAAAAAAACTGGCGTAAATGGTCAGATTAAGAGGGTGTCGGCTATCTCCTTCTTGGGACGCCCTCACCTGTAAACTGCACAAGCTCCACATGTGTGTGCAGAGACCAGGCAGAAGTGGGCTAGTCTGATTTCTTCATCCAAGCTACGAGCTCTGCTCTTCTGCTAGCAAAGGGGAAAGAAGACAAGTCAGATCCTCACCGGGCATCCCACTAGGCCTGGGATGTATGTGACCGGTTGGAACTCGAAATGGAACCGATGTAGACATTTTCAATAACGATGCAGGTGCCTGGCACTTTGTAATTCTCTTGCAGATTTCAGGTGAATGGCCGGTAACTAATTCATATTTCACATGCAGGCTGCCACAGATTTCACATGTGAAATCATTTTTAAGAATGGATCTAGGGACAGGCTCAAGATCTGTACACACCAGTCTGGGGGAACGAGCTGCACACGCATTCTTTCCATGAACAGTTATTGAGTGCCTGCTGTGCGCAGGGGGCTGTGCTCTGCAGTACGGGTGTGAAGGGGATGCGGGCGCGGGCAGAGTCTGCCATCCGTTGCCTAACTGACTGGCTTCTTCAACTGAAGTATCCCCCAGTGTGGCCCTTGTGAAGTTCGTGTTGTAAACTGATCTTGACAGACGGAAGTGACATCCTCCCTGAGTTCCTCTCTGCAGGTTTAAATACCTGTTGTGTTAGTTTCAAAGTTGTCCCTGCCAGGAGGATTCCAGGGTGGGCAGTGTATCCGGGAGACGACCCCAGGAAGGCGGGCAGGTGGGCCGCCACTGGGCATGGTGCATTGCTCCTGCCCTGCGCGCCGCCGCCCTCCCTGGCTACCCTGCTCAGGGGACCCCAGCACAGCCGCTGTCTCAGGGCCGTGGGCCTCACTTGTCGCCAGGGCTCCTCGCTGCTGTCTCTGAAATCCACCTCGTGGTCACCTCCTCATCCTGAGTTTTGGTGCGCATTCTGAGAATATGGCCGGAAGCCTGGGCATTCTGTCCCTCCCGACTCCTTCCCTTCTTCCGTCCTGCTGAAGACCTCTGTCCCTAAACTGCTCGAAAGAGGGGAGTTAGGCTTCTTCTCCGTCCTCTGGCTCAGGCTTCAGATGCTGGAGGGCTGTGGGCACAGGGACATCCCTCTCCTGAGAGGCACCTGCTCTATCAAGACGCAGAACGCCCAGGCAGAAGTCAGGGCAGGCAGCAAGCTACTGCACGGCCTTCTTGCCTCCTTGCTCTTTGCCATCGTTAACTGGGCTCAGGAGGCGGTGGGCTCCTTTCACTCCCCCTCCACCATCCCATCCTGCCACCAGCCAGGCAGAAAGAGTAGGGACTTCACTGTCCCTCGTGGGTGAAGGCAGCATCTCTCACTGCCTTCAGGCCAGTTCTCTGAGCTGGGTCCTCCAGACTCCTGTAAAGGCTGAAAATCCTGTCCCTGGCTTTCAAGGCTGTGAAATTTCTGCCTGTGGCAGAGTCTACTAGCTTCCTGCATCTGTCCGTTAACTACCATGTTTCTAAGACTCCCTTGCAGCTAAGAATGGCAACATTCTTTCTTCTTGGATGTAAGTAGATGCGAAGTGTATTGTTTCTGGTTCCTGTCCTTGTTTTTCTTTATAATGTTGCCACACACTTTTTTACTGTGGAACTGCATACAGTTTAGTTGTACGTGCTTTCATATAAATGGAAATATTATGCACGTACACACACAAAGAAAGGCAATTCCAAAGAATGCTCAAACTACCGTACAATGGCACTCATCTCACACGCTAGTAAAGTAATGCTCAAAATTCTCCAAGCCAGGCTTCAGCAATACGTGAACTGTGAACTTCCAGATGTTCAAGCTGGTTTTAGAAAAGGCAGGGGAACCAGAGATCAAATTGCCAACATCCGCTGGATCATCAAAAAAGCAAGAGAGTTCCAGAAAAACATCTACTTCTGCTTTATTGACTATGCCAAAGCCTTTGACTGTGTGGATCACAATCAACTGTGGGACATTCTGAAAGAGATGGGAATACCAGACCAGCTGACCTGCCTCTTGAGAAATCTGAATTCAGGTCAGGAAGCAGCAGTTAGAACTGGACATGGAACAACAGACTGGTTCCAAATAGGAAAAGGAGTATGTCAAGGCTGTATATTGTCACCCTGCTTATTTAACTTATATATAGAGTACATCATGAGAAACACTGGACTGGAAGAAGCACAAGCTGGAATCAAGACTGCCAGGAGAAATATCAATAACCTCAGATATGCAGATGACACCACCCTTACGGCAGAAAGTGAAAAGGAACTAGAAAGCCTCTTGATGAAAGTGAAAGAGGAGAGCGAAAAAGTTGGCTTAAAGCTCAACATTCAGAAAACGAAGATCATGGCATCTGGTCCCATCACTTCATGGGAAATAGATGGAGAAACCGTGGAAACAGTGTCAGACTTTATTTTTTGGGGCTCCAAACTCACTGAAGATGGTGATTGCAGCCATGAAATTAAAAGACACTTACTCCTTGGAAGAAAAGTTATGACCAGCCTAGATAGCATATTCAGAAGCAGAGACATTACTTTGCCAACTAAGGTCCGTCTAGTCAAGGCTATGGTTTTCCCTGTGGTCATGTATGGCTGTGAGAGTTGGACTGTGAAGAAGGCTGAGCGCCGAAGAATTGATGCTTTTGAACTGTGGTGTTGGAGAAGACGCTTGAGAGTCCCTTGGCCTGCAAGGAGATCCAACCAGTCCATTCTGAAGGAGATCAGCCCTGGGATTTCTTTGGAAGGAATGATGTTAAAGCTGAAACTCCAGTACCTTGGCCACCTCATGCGAAGAGTTGACTCGTTGGAAAAGACTCTGATGCTGGGAGGGATTGGGGGCGTGAGGAGAAGGGGACGACCGAGGATGAGATGGCTGGATGGCATCACTGACTCGATGAACGTGAGTCTGAGTGAACTCCGGGAGTTGGTGATGGACAGGGAGGCCTGGCGTGCTGGGATTCATGGGGTTGCAAAGAGTCGGACACGACTGAGCGACTGAACTGAACTGAACACACACAAATGCCCACCATTTGTAATATGTATGGATATACAGCATAGGTGTGTATGTTTTTATATATATGTAAACATATGGTGTGTGTGTATTTATCTGTGGTTACATTTGTAGACAGATTGTTTGTTAAGTGAGCACACCTATGTAACCAGCACCTACATTAAAGAAATAGAATGTTAGCTTCACCCAAGAAGTCCCCTCATGGCCCTGAGCCACCACCCTTTGCAGGAGGACCCCTCTCCTAGTTGGATCTACTTTTTTTTTTGACTGAGAGAAGAGTGTTGACAGTTTCTTACTAAGATGATAGATGATAATGTTTTTCTTGATATATTTTGAAGTGACACTATCTGGTGTGTAGATAGACATTTAGAATCCTGGCGCCGTCTTGGAGATTTGAATTTCATCACTGTTATGGAGTGGCACCCTCTAAGTCTCACAGCACTTTTTGGGTTGCAGTGCGTTTTGTCTGGCATCTGTGCGGCATCTCTAGGCAACAGTGGGATGCAGTCAGCTTCTTCATTGTCCCTTTTTCCTATTAAGTTTCCGTGCTTTGTTTTCTCAAATTCTCTACATCCTCCATTTTATTTCTGAATAATTTCATTTGTGTGTTTGCTCTCGGCTGGGCTGGCCCTTGGCTGCTGCGGGCGGGGGCTGCTCCCCGCCTGGCGGTGTGGGCCCCTCGCCGTGCCCTCTCTGGCTGTGGGGCACTGGCTTTCCAGGGTGAGGCGGCCGTCGCGTGGGCTCGGCAGGGGCTCGGCAGGGGCGGTTCGGCCTCTAAGCACAGGCTCAGCGGTCGTGGTGCGAGGGCTGGTCGCCCTGAGGCATGCGGGATCTTCCTGGACTAGGAATCAAAGCCGCGTCTCCTGCTCCGGCGGGCAGATTCCTGACCTCTGAGCCACCGGGGAAGCCCTATAGCCTGTATTTCAGACGCATCTTTTGTAAATGACATAATGCTGGTCTTTTTGTAAACTCTGTAATATCTTTTAAATGAAATATGTAATCCATTTATATTTGTTGCAGTTTCAGATTTATTTCGATGTATTCCTTCATTTATTTCATTCTGTCAATTTGTCCTAACTCTTCACCTCTCCTTTCCTTTCATTTCTCACCTTCCACTGAGTCGAGTTTCCCCTTCTTTCATATATTACGCTGGAGTAGTTTGGAAGTGTTACACTCTATTATTATTCTTTCAGTGGTTCTCTAGAAATTTCATCATGCATGCTGTTAAGAGGTCCAAGGGAATCAGTATCTTTCCTCTCCTCCGAAACAATGCAGGGACTTGAGAGCATTGAATTCCAGCCTTTGCTGCCCCTCACCCCCTCCGCTGCTTGGGCCCCATTTCTCGCCCAGGTTTTAGTTCTGTGTTTTTATTTCAGCCTTGCAGGTTAGACGCTGTCATTTAAAGTATGAATGTTTGTTCAGATCCACCCACGTATCTGCTGTTTTCTGTGCTTATAATTCCTTCCTCGACGTGTGCCCTCCTTTCCCTGCCGTTGCGCCTGCTTCACAGATTTCATTAAGTGAGATCAGCTGAAGGAGACCTGTTTTGCCTATGGTTTGTTGGGAAATTCGAATTCTTCCCCCTTTTCCCCCCTTAAAGTACAGTTTTGCTAGGCGTAAAATATCTCTGTCAGGCATAAACTCTGCCTGGGGCTTCCCTGGTGTCTGGTGGTACCGAATCCACCTGCCAATGCCAGAGACGCAGGCTCGAGGCCTGAGCCAGGGAGGCCCCACATACCGGGGGCGGCTGAGTCTGTGCAGTTTCAGCCTGTGCTCCAGAGCCCCCGCTGCTGAGGCCCGTAAGCCCTGAGCCCGTGCTCGGCCGCAGACGCCGCCGCAGTGAGAAGCCTGGGCGCCACGACTGGAGAAAAGACGCAACCTGGCCAAAAATAAACGAAGAAAATAAAATTGTTTTGTAAAATTCTGGCTATTTTGCTTAGGATTTTTTGTTTGTTTGTTTTGTGAATTTGTGGATTGATTTCTTTCATCAGTTGTAGAAGATTCTCAGAGTGCTATCCCTGTTGTGTACGTTTTTTCTATTTCTGAACGTTAGATGAGGCGTATGTTAGACTTGTGTTGTCTTCTCTGTGTTTTGACTCTCTTTTCATTTTCTGTGGCTATAGTTTTACGTGCTACAGTTGACAGTTTTTTCAGTCTTTTTCACTTTCTGTGTCTAATCTGGCTAATCTTGCTCACAGTTGATATACTTGTTTCCTTCTGTTATATTTTTAATTTTACATTGTGTGTCTGATAATTTTTAGACTTTTGAAAAACTGAAATGGAGTTGATGTACAATATTATGATCATTTAAAATCTGACATCTGTAGGTTCAGTTCTGCTGTGTCGTTTCTGTTAGCTGTCCATGACGCTTCCTTCTTATGCATGTGTCTATTTGTGATGTTTATTTCACTTTGTTTTATTTTACTGTGACTTTTTTTAAATTTGATGTTTTAATTGAAGTAGATTTGATTTACAATGTTGTGTCAATTACTACTGTACAGCAAAGTGATTCAGTTACACACACACACACACACACACACACATTCTGTAGGGTCTATTATGGAGTATTGAATATGGCTCTGCTTCTGTTCTGCACGTAAGTTCATTTGCGTGTGTGTACCTTTAAGGCAGTGTTCATTCCAATCCCAAAGAAAGGCGACGCCGAAGAATGCTCAGACTACCGCACAACTGCACTCATCTCACACGCTAGTAAAGTAATGCTCTACATTCTCCAAGTCAGGCTTCACCAATATGTGAACCATGAACTTCCAGATGTTCAAGCGGGTTTTAGAAAAAGCAGAGGAACCAGAGATCAAATTGCCAGCATCCGCTGGATCATGGAAAAAGCAAGAGAGTTCCAGGAAAACATCTCTTTCTGCTTTGTTGACTATGCCAAAGCCTTTGACTGTGTGGATCACAATAAACTGTGGAAAATCCTGAAAGAGATGGGAATACTAGACCACCTGACCTGCCTTTTGAGAAATCTGTATGCAGGTCAGGAAGCAACAGTTAGAACTGGACATGGAACAACAGACTAGTTCCACATAGGAAAAGGAGTACATCAAGGCTGTATATTGTCACCCTGCTTATTTAACTTCTGTGTGGAGTACATCATGAGAAACGCTGGGCTGGATGAAGCACAAGCTGGAATCAAGATTGCTGGGAGAACTATCAGTAACCTCAGATATGCAGATGACACCACCCTTATGGCAGAAAGTGAAGAGAAACTCAAAAGTCTCTTGATGAAAGTGAAAGAGGAGAGCGAAAAAGTTGGCTTAAAGCTCAATATTCATAAAACAAAGATCATGGCATCTCGTCCTATCACTTCATGGCAAACAGATGGGAAACAGTGTCAGACTTTATTTTTTTTGTGGGGGGTGGGCTCCAAAATCACTGCTGATGGTGATTTCAGCCATGAAATTAAAAGACGTTTACTCCTTGGAAGGAAAGTTATGACCAACCTAGAAAGCATATTCAAAAGCAGAGACATTACTTTGCCAACAAAGGTCCGTCTAGTCAAGGCTATGGTTTTTCCTGTGGTCGTGTATGGATGTGAGAGTTGGACTGTGAAGAAGGCTGAGCACAGAAGAATTGATGCTTTTGAACTGTGGTGTTGGAGAAGCCTCTTGAGAGTCCCTTGGACTGCAAGGAGATCCAACCAGTCCATTCTAAAGGAGATCAATCCTGGGTGTTCATTGGAAGGACTGATGCTAAAGCTGAAACTCCGGTACTTTGGCCACCTCATGCGAAGAGTTGACTCACTGGAAAAGACTCTGATGCTGGGAGGGACTGGGGGCAGGAGGATAAGGGGACGACAGAGGATGAGATGGCTGGATGGCATCACCAACTTGATGGACGTGAGTTTGAGTGAATTCTGGGAGTTGGTGATGGACAGGGAGGCCTGGTGTGCTGCGATTCATGGGGTCACAAAGTGTTAGACATGACTGAGTGACTGAACTGAGCTGAACCTTACCATTATGAGACTTTACTGGTGGGAATTATTTGAGGTATGAACTGAAGGTGAGTTTTGCTAGATTTTGCATTTGTTTCTGCTTTGTGCCTGGGATTCTCACCAATTTGTAAAGCGAGGACTTAAAACTTCTCAGATGGAGGTTTGGGGCCCAACCACACAGACCATTCATACTCAAAGTCCATGTGAGGATTGTCTGTGGTTACAAATTTTCAGTAAAACTTTCTCCGCTCTACTCCGCTGGTTTTTGAGGCAGGCGGTTCTGGTGGCCTTCCGGAGCCCTGTCATTGGTGGCTGTGACCTTGTCAGAGCCAGCCAGTGTATTTGCTGTTCCCTCTGCCTTCCTTGCTGACTTGTAAAAATAGAAGCTCAAGTTCTCCCAGTTTGTTAAAGCCTTTAATGGGAAAGTTGATAAAAGTTTTATGCTGTGAGCGTGCCTCATTTTCCTGTCAGATTATAAATACATTTCAAAGTATTTTTCAATGAATATTTTGTCCAGCATTTTTGGTTGCTTTCATAGGATTTGAGAGGTATCTATTCTGCCATTGTGCCAGAAAAGGAACGTCCATCCTTTCTCTTTGTGTTCCTTCTTTAATAATCCGAATAGTCTCTGAAACATGAATGCGTCTGGGCTACCAGGCTGAAAATCATATGTGCAAAAAACAGTAGGGGAAAAGCACAGTAATTATTTTCAAAATATTACCTCCTAACACGGAGAAGGCAGTGGCACCCCACTCCAGTACTCCTGCCTGGAAAATCCCATGGGTGGAGGAGCCTGATGGGCTACAGCCCATGGGGTCGCGAAGAGTCGGACACGACTGAGCGACTTCACTTTCCCTTTTCACTTTCATGCACTGGAGAAGGAAATGGCAGCCCACTCCAGTGTTCTTGCCTGGAGAATCGCAGGGACGGGAGAGCCTGGGGGGCTGCCGTCTCTGGGGTCGCACAGAGTCGGACACGAGTGAAGCGACTCAGCAGCCGCAGCAGCAGCGATACATATTGTAGGGTAACTAGGCCATATCTTGTATTAGTTGAGGGAACACTTGAGTGGGCATTCGGTCACTAAGTCGTGTCCGACTCTTTGCGACCCCACGGACTGTAGCCCCACAGCCTCCTCTGTCCATGGGTTTATCCAGGCAAGAAGACTGGAGCGGATTGCCATGCCCTCCTCCAGGGGATCTTCCGCGCGCACGGTTCAAAGTTGCACCTCCGGCATTGCAGGCAGATTCTTCGCCACTGAGTCACCTGGGGAGCCTGAGCTAACACAAGTTGCTCCAATAAGAAGCAGTGCAGTGTATCAAAACAATGGATGCTGACTCCTTGTGTATCCAAAACGGGTGTCCTGTTAAAGCGCGGCTCTCCTTCAGGTGGCGGGTAGGGAGCGAGGCGCTTTCCTTCTGCGGCTCTGCCGTTAGCAGCCTGCGGCTCCCGAGGTCGTCGTGCTTCTTGGGACCACGCTGGCCAGAAGGGAAAGAATGTGAGACTCATGAGTGACGTGTTTCCACCAGCCAGGCCTGGATGCGGCCCATTCCGCGTCTCTCGCCGTTCTGTTAGCTAATGCTTGGTAAGGTCGCCACATCCGTCTGCAAAGAGGGGCTGTGGAGCCAAGTAGTCTGGATGTGTGTCTAGGACAAAGAAGAAACGGGTCTAACCATTCTGTGTCTGTTGCGTCTTGCCTCTCTGAAGCTTCAGCCCAACCTGATTTCTCACTGCTCCTGTTTCACTTATAGTCAGTGCCACCAGCATTGGATCTAATTATCCTGAATTATATCATGTTTGTATAGTTTAAATCCTGCACTGTACAGTAACTTCCTGGAAGGTGTGAACTTTGTTCACAACTTTTGAAACTGTCTCCTGCCACTCAATTTTGAACACCCTATATGCTCTATAAAAAAAAAAAATTAACCCTCTGAATGAAAGGAGAAGTCTCTTGTTTTGACGTCTTTATGGATGCAGCATTGTGGTCTGCAGTCTATTCATTATATGATTCCTTCAGCTTGTCTTCTTAGATTTGAAATATGTCAAAATGAAACTTTGGAGAAAAATAAAAAGCCATGGAGTTTGGAGGGGGCATTGCAAGCAACAGTGGCATTTCCACGGGGGGCATCAGTTTAATCTGCCTTAGTTGTCTGTCCTGCAGTGTTGAGATCAGGCTTTTCAGCTTTTTCTGGGTTGTGATGAGAATTCATTCAGTCATTCTGGAAATATTTCTTGAGGTCTAGGGAGTGCTGGGTATTGTGGAGAGGCAGGGCGTTGGAAGATGAGCAATACAGGTGAGACTCTGCCCTAGAAAGGGTTGGTGCGGACAGGCTGCATTGAGTGGAAAAAGACCTTTGCTGTTGACTTTGTGAGTGACACAGTGATGGTAAGGTTCGAGCTACTTGTGTGATGTGGGAGAGAAAGGGCTTGGGGCTGTCTCAAGCCCTCAAGTAGAGACCTTGCCCTCTTTTTCCCTTTGGTCTTGGATCTTGCTTAAGGAGGCCAGCCTTTCTCCAGACTAGCATTTAATAGCAAGCAGAGGAGCTTGGTGCTTGAATATTTTTCAGAGCCACAGGTCATCTCAGCTGGGTTACTGGCCTCAGCATTACTCTCTCCTTGAGTTTAACTCATTACTTTGTTGTTAGGCTCAATGTTTTCCATGCTTCGCTTTTATTTTTTGTTGCTATTGGTTTTAGTAGATGAGAATGACATATGGACCCGAGTTAAATTGTCGGAAGGATGATTTGTTTTCTTTTCATTGAATAGTTTTCTTTCTCTACTGCCGTGTACTGTGGATGGGAAAATACACCGACATCTTCGTAACTCTAATCTATTATCCACCTGCTCGGATGCAAACACAGCACATGTGGCAAATTACTTTATATACTTGATAGAGCCTGTGTTTTGGAAAAATGTTGGGGTGTTTATACACAAAACATTGTTTCGAATCAAGTCATCTAAAATATGCAGATGAAGGAAAGGAAGTGTAATCTGAATAGCATCATCAAAATTCCAGGAAGGGTCAGGCTGCAAAATACGCCATGTGGTGCGTCTGTAATTAGGTATTGACCATGTTTTAATTCGGTTGAGCAGCTCCTTGGGCTTGGCTCTGGCACTGGTCAGAGAGAAAGCTTTCCAGCCCAGAGGAGTTCACTTTAGAAGATGGCTCGGTGGATAATCTCGATCTTTGAAGGCCAGGGCAGAGCCAGCCCTTCACTTGTTTGCGTCTCCTTCTTGCAGAGTTTCTGGCCGACGAGAGCAGAGTGCGGAATTTCTGATACGGGAGATGAAGTTGCCAGGGGCGGGGGGTGCAGTGCTCAGCGCTGTTTTTGAAATTTATGTTCGTTTTCTTCTCAGCTCTAAGGTTCCTCTTATCTTTTTAGAAAAATTTCTCTGTTCTTTGCAAGAGTTTGCAGTACTACTTTTTTGGAGGTACCAATTCTCAGCCAAGGACATTAATTGATAGAGCTCATGGACTAGCAGGCTGGGAGGAATACTTAACTCCTTCCGTTGATATAATGAGCTCCTGAATGGCATCATCCCACACTGAGCAAGGGCTCACTTGTATCCTTAATATCAGATATTCTGTCCATACAGGGAAGGGACAAGACCTCCGCATTCTCGATGTGGCCACTCTGAGCTTTAAATCGATTTGTACGTTCTAAGCAGAATACTGCACGTGCTGTCACTGGGGCCCGTAGATCTTGATTTGTCTGTGGTGGTTTGGGTTTGTGCCTGCCACCCCGATGTGCTCACTAATGCTGCCTCCTTTCATTTTCTGAAACATCCTGATTATTTATGTGATAAATTATGATCGCCTTATCTGTAACGGTGGTCAGTGTGTCTAGCAACAGTAGAGCAAGTTTGTTTAGACCAACTCTTCTGCTGAGAAAAGCTGCTTAAAAATTTTAAAAAAAATCAATTTTAGAGGTATTGGAGAACCATCAGGGCCATGAGGAATTGCAGAGCTAAGATTTAGGGGGAGGAAAGTCCCCTCTAAGAGGTGATCCCAGCTTTAGCATTTTCTTTAAGGCAATGATCAATTCTAAAAGTAGTTGTTGAGACACTGAAAACTTAGAGCTTTCAACAGACTCGTGGGGCTGGGGACATGGTAACTGTCCTCAAGTCCTGCCAAGGAGCAGAAACCCTAGTAAGCAGCCTCAGCTTTCGTTTGGAATCCTGAATCAAGATGAACCAGAAATAGAAAAACTCTCACAGGGACTGAAGCCAAAAATAAAATATTTTCAGATTAGTGTCACTAGCTTAGAAGCCTGCCAGAAGCAAAGGCAAAAATCCTCTCTGGAGGAAGATACATCTTCCAGAGCCTCATGTTCACTAGAGTTTTTCATGTACTATATCTGTCAACCAATGAAAAATAACTGGGTATATGAGAAAATAAGACATAATAAAAAACCAAGAAAAAAATCTGGCAAATGAGATGTGCCTACAAGGGATCCAGATAGTGAATTAATCAGATACAGACTCTAAAATAACTATGATTAATATATTCAAAGAATTAAAAGATAAGATTTAAAAATTTGCCAGAGACCTGAAAATTATAAATAAGAACCTAGACATGAAGAATACAGTCACTGAAGTTAAATAGCCGAGCTTTGAGGGGTGAAGGAAATGCTGTAAGACTGGCCTATAGTGATGGCTGTGGTTGCACAGCTGAGCTAATGCACTAAAATCACTGAGTACACATTTATAGTAGGTGCGTTTTTATGGTCAGAAGATGGTCTGTTAATAATGCTGTTGAGAAACGGGTGGATTCAACAGAGTAAATGTAGTTGAAGAGAGAGTTAGTGAACTAGAATATAAGGCAGAAGAAAATACCCATGTGACGCACAGAGAGGCAAAATGATGGGAAGGAATTTGAAAGATTTGTGAAATGTTGGAGAAAGGCCTTATATACAAGTAACTGCAGTTTCAGTAGCTGGGGAGACAGAACATGGAGAAGGAGAAATAACCGGGAAAGTGACTGAGAGTCATCCGGAACCAGTGACTGACACAGAGCTGCAGGGTCGAGAAGCTCTGGGGCACCAAGCAGGGTCAGCATAAAGAAATTCACCCAGAACAGCTCGGCGCAGCTTCTGAAAATAAAGACAGGGAGAAGAGCTGAAGGCAGTCGGTGCGGGAGGGGCGGGTGGCTCCTGTCTTCAAAGGAGCAGCAGTGACCTCAGAGCCACAGAAGCCACAAAGGAAGGGGTGGCTCGCGTTGCTGAAGGAGAACCACTGCCAACCTTGCACTTTCCATCTGCCTAGAAGGTTCTTCAGAAATGAATAAAAGGCTAAAAATATTTAAGAAAATTATTATGAGCACATCTATCCTGAAGGAGATACTAAAAAGCATCCTTGGGACAGAAGGAAAATTATCCCAGATCAAAGCTCAGAAATGAAGGGAGGAAAGGAGAATAGCAGAGATAATAATTAGTTAAATATGAATAAATGCTAACCATACAAAGTAACAATAATTTTGTCTTGTGGAATTTAAAATATGTAGAGAATAAATACATATGATCAAAGTAGAACTCAAGTCTGGACAAATTAATGAAATTAAATTGTTCTAAAGCCCTTATATTGTAAAGGAAGTGATAAAAACTAAACATTAGCTATTAATAAGGGGTCATGTTTTTTTAACTCTGGATAATCTTTAAATGAATGAGGAAGGAATATATAAATAATAAGCTAAGAAGAGAGGGAAATAGGATAATAAAAATCACTCAGTTCAACAAAAGGTGGAAA
>SJYF01000760.1:1781716-1793376 GCA_006410515.1 Procapra przewalskii
AGAAATTAGCTAAGAAAAGCAATTAAGCTTTTTAAAAAGGTAGGAATAAGGAAATAATACAAATAAGAGAAGATAGAATGAGACAGAAAACAGACATTCCATGCATAGTATCAGTAGACCGAAAGGACTAATGAAAGCAATGAATTCTAGTGAGACTAATCAAGGGAAAAAAGCGCAAATAGTTAATATGAAGAATGAAGCAAGGAACATCACTGCCTTTAAAAGACAGGTTCAGAATATGATGAATAACAGTGTGGCAAATTATGAAATGAGAATTTTGGAAGAAACGGACAAACTTTCTAAAAACATCACTTATCAAAACTGTCATAAGAAAAGTAACAGTGAGTAGCTCTATCTCCACTCATATGAATATGCAATTAAAAACCTTACCACAAGGACAGCTTCAGACCCAGATGGTTTTTCTGTTAAATTCATTAAACTGTTAAGGAAGAAATACTCCAGGTAAAAGAAAAGAAGGAGTACTCCCAACTTGTCTTAAGAGGTCAGCAGAATATTGATACTAAAACTTGATGTAAATAAGAAAAATTCTGGGCCAGTTTTGCTTATGAATATAGATTCAAAAATCCTAAACAAAGTACTAGAAAAGTGACTCCAGCAATAAATCACTGCATTATGATCAAGCTGATTATCTACAGAATTGTAAGGGTGAGGTAATAATTTTGAAAATCAGTCAGTGTGACTCAGTATATAACAGAATAAAAAATCATATGATCGTCTCTATGAATACAGGAATATGTGTGATGTAATCCAACATTTATTCATGATTTTTTAAAAGACTCAGCAAAGTAATGAATAAACAGGGAGAAAATTTTCTTACTCTAAGAAGAATATCTACAAAAAATAATGTGTAAAATTAAAAAGTAGGAAATGTTATGCATAATGGGTGAAATTTTAAAACTTTAAGAAAAAAGACATTTGTCAGTGTTCACTGCTGCTTTCCATCATTGCGTGACGGATCCTAGCTAGTACAATAAGGCACAAAAAAGAAATAAAGATATTAGGGTTGAAAGGAATAAATGAAACTGCAATTATTGGACACTATAACTGTGTATACAGAAGGTTCGAAAGGAATTTCAGGTAAATTATTGGATCTAAAAAGTGAATTTACCAAGTTGGTGGGATACAAGATAAATATGAAAAAATAAATTCTATTTCTACTTATTACCAATAAAAATATACACAGTGAATTTACATCAGAATAAAAGTAATCAGATATCTAGGAATCTAACAGAAGTTATGAGGACCTATCTTGAAAACCATTTGTGATTATCGAGAGAAATTAAAGCAGATGTAAGCAAATGGAAGGACATGTCATGTTTATGAAATGGAGGGCTCCGCTTTTTAAAAAAGATGTCAATCTCAAACTGTCAGTAAAATCTCAATTGAAATTGCAAGAGGGTTTCCATGAAAACTGATAAGCTGATCCTAAAACTTATATGGAAACACACAGGCCTAAGAATAGCCAAGGCACTCTTGAAGAAGAATGAGAGGAGAGGGCTCGGCCCACCAGATCCTGCGATTCATTGTCGCTCTGCTGGGGTCGCTGAGGGAGCCTGGCCTTGCTGCAGCGAGGTGAAGTGGATGAGCGCCAAAGAGTCCCCAGACAGAACTGTGTCCACACAGACACTCTATCAGTGACCAAAATCCCATCTCCTTGCTTATTAAAGAGTCCTGAAACAATTACATAGCAATATAGACACTTGATCCTAAATTTACAATGTATACCAAGACCCATTCCAAGTGAATCCAAGATCTAAGTGTGAAAGACACAATGATAAAATATCCAGAAGATAACATAGGGTAATATACTCAGGACTCTGGCTAGGAAAGGAATTCCAGCACAGGATCCAAAAAAACCCATCGGAGAAAAGACAATGAAATTGGGCTATGTTAAAATGAAGAACTTACGCTCATCAAAAGACACAGTGAAGGGAGTGAGAGTCAGATTAGAGAGATTTGCAATATCTGTGAAAGGACTTGCCTGGTGGCTCAGACGGTAAAGCGTCTGTCTACCATGCGGGAGACCTGGGTTCGATCCCCGGGTTGGGAGGATCCGCTGGAGAAGGAAACGGCACCCCACTCCAGTACTCTTGCCTGGAAAATCCCACGGACAGAGGAGCCTGGTAGGCTACAGTCCATGGGGTCGCAAAGAGTCGGACACGACTGAGCGGCTTCACTTTCCTTTCCTTTCCTTCCCTTTCATGGAAAGAATATACAAAGAATTCCTCGAATCAGTAAAAGAAACAGGAAAATGGGTAATAGGCCTGAACAGGTGCTTCACAAAAGACGATAGCCATATGTCCAATAGACGTGTGAAGAAAGTGCTCTGATTCGTAAGTTTCAGGGAAATGCGAATTAGAAACCACATCAGTTCTATCCACTGCCCAAAATTAAAAATGACTTTCAGTGCCAGCAAGTGCTGAGGGTTTGGAAACAGGAGAATTCTTAGACACTGCTGGTGAGACTATAAATTGGAACCACCATTTTGAAAGGACTAGTATTATCTAATAAAATTGGACAAAGGCATATTCTGTGCGTCAGCAATTCTAATCTGATGTACAGATTCAAGGGAAAAGTGAATACATATATACCAAAAATTATGGAGAGAAAAGTTCATAGCAGCAGTATTCATAATGTTGAGAAAGAAAGTGAAAGTCTCTCAGTCATGTCCGACTCTTTGCAACCCCATGGACTATTCAGTCCATGGAGTTCTCCAGGCCAGAATACTGGAGTGGGTAGCCGTTCCCTTCTCCAGGGGATCTTCCTGACCCAGGGATTGAACCAGGGTCTCCTGCGTTGAAAGCGGATTCTTTGCCAGCTGGGCCACAGGGGAATACCAAGTCAAAGAGTATTTAGCCCGTTCATAATGGCCCTAAACTGGAAACCAGCCTATATCATCGAGTATAATAGACTGTGTGCATGAGTGTGCGTGCGCATGCACACACAAACACACGCTCATACACACACACACACTCTGTGGCATATTTACATATAAATAAAAAGGATACACCAGTGAAAGCAAACTATAGCAAGCATCACAGTCTAGATGGGTCTCATTGAAGTTAAGGTGTGAAAGAAGTCACACACATACACACTCAGTCTTGAAACTATAGGCTTTAGGGAGGCTTGGTTAGTTAGCAAAGCTATACCGTGATTTCTATCAAAGTTAACGTAATAGTTGTAGGGGAGGAGAAGGGTGCTAATTAGGAGGAGAAAGAGACGAGTCTCAGGGGGGTGCTCGCGAAGTTCTCTTTTGTGAGTTGGGTAAGGATTACATGCGTGTCTGCTCTGAGTTAGATCATTGAGCTGTACAATTTGTTTTGTGCACTTTTCTCTGTGTATTGTATGTTATAATTCATGACGGAAATGTTTTAAAAATCAGTAACGTATCTTTGGGCTTCCCAGTGGTAAAGAACCCACTTGCCAACGCAGGAGATGCAAGAGACGGAGGTTCAATCTCTGGGTCAGGAAGATCCCCTGGAGAAGGAAATGGCAACCCACTCCAGTATTCTTCCTGGAGAATCCCGTGCACAGACGAGGCTGGGGGGCTGTCGTCCGTAGAGTCGCAAAGAGTCGGACACGACTGAGCGTGCACGATCAGTGTACCCTTCCCATCATCTTCTTGATTTTTAATCGATTTAAAACATTACCCTTTGCCTTGGTATTGTGAAATTGAGACCCCTTCCCTGCTTTTGAATTCACACTGTTTGTTTTATCACATAAACACTCCACGCATCACTGAGACCGGTGGCGTTCCGTGACTACAGATTTCTTTCTTGGGCAACTTTTCGTCTTTCCCTGTTAATGAACGTTGCTTCTTTTTGGTTGTGGACGTATCTGGAGATACACACTTTCTTCCCCCCCTCCCTTCTTTTCCCTCTGTCTCTAGTTCTTCTTGGCCTTCTAACAGCGTCCCCAGCCCCGTTCTGCTCGTGGTCACGCATACCGGCTCGCGCGGCCCTCCTGCTTTATCTTTCCTGGTGCGATCTGCTCTGACTGCGCTGGAGCCTGTCTGGAACAGGTTTTGTGCAGGAATTTCTTTCTCATCTGTGTTCTGCATCGTTCCTACTTCCTGGATCCCGTGTTCTTCCCTTTTTGGTTTGCTGCTTTTGTTGGAGTGTAAACATGGGAGATGCATTTTCAGAGAACTTAATCTTGAGCAACGTCACTTAGTCAGGGGTTTGGGTACGTATATGATTCTAGACCGAAAGTTATCTTCCCTCCGTATTATGAAGGTAACACTGGACTGACTTCCAGCTTCTGTGGTTGAGAAGTCATGAGCCATTTTGATTGTTCATCTTTTCTGTATAAACATAGCTTTCTTTCTGGAAGCTTTTAGAATTTTTTTGTGTCTTTGTGAAACCTTTCAACTGAAAGACGTATGCTCCTGTTTCAGGGAAGGTATGGGTTTGTATCTGTTTATCTGTTGTTTCTAATCATTTTCTTCTCACCATTTTCTTTGAACACTTAGAAACTCTAGTAGTTGAACTTTGGACTGATTTTTAAATTCTCTTATTTTTTTCCTTTTTGTCTTGATCTCATCTCTTCGTCTTATTGCCTCACTTTCTGGATGATTTCACCTACCTTTTTTCCAAATCATCTGCTGAATTCTTAAGTTTTGTCCATCATATTTCTAATTGCCAAGAACTTTACGTTTTCCCTTGCTGCTTCTTGCAACATCCTGTTCTCCTCTTGACAAAAGCAAGCAAGCAGTGCCTTCTCGTATCTTACATCGTATGTTAATTAGGGTTTTCGAAATTTTCTTCTGTTCCCTGATTCTCCCCGTTTCCTCAGATGTTCTTGCTTCTCCTGGTTGCTTAGGGCTTCCCTGGGGGCTCAGATAGTAAAGAATCTGCCTGCAATGCTGAAGACCTGTGTTGGGAAAATCCCCTGGAGGAGGGCATGACGACCCCCTCCAGTTTTCTTGCCTGGAGCATCCCCTGGACAGAGGAGCCTGGGGGGCTACAGTGCATGGGGTCACACAGAGTCGGACACGACTGAGCGGCTAAGCACCCGGTGTCTCACAGCACAGGGTTTCCTCGGATGCCCTTTCATAGTGAAACATGAAGTTCCGGGAGTTTATTGGAAGCTGTGTGCAGGAGGGGGCTTCCTGTGGGTGGCTGGCCGGGGACCCAGTTGTTTTTCGATTTTAGCATCCCTCCGGAGCTCTCCTTCTGGGGCCACTGCTTTTCTTCGAGAAGGGTCTCTATGAGGGGTGTGCCTGGGTGCTGGTGTTCTGATAGCCAGCTGGGCAGAGGGAAGCAGGCTCTCGATGCCCACTTCGCCTTCTGTTCTCAGTCTGGCGTCTCATCCCTGTGCGCTTCCTTTCAATTTATCCAGCATTAATCTTGACTTGTGTGGGACAGAGGGAGGAGGAATCGCCTGGGTGTGCCCAGGAAACGTCGAGAACATGAAGGTCTAATGTTCCGTCGTAGAGCCTGTAACTAACCTCCACGCCTCACTCGCACCATCCACTGGGTTTGATGCCCCCAGTCCCCGAGCCTCAGCGGGATCCTGTGAAGCTAACCCGTTGGCATCTGATCAGTCTTCCCTCCGGGGGAGCCTGTCTCAGCTTTCTTCATTGCGCCTAAATTCAGCCGTCACGCCTCTGTCTTCCAGACGTTGCTTGACAGCTCTCACCTCCCCTCTCATCCCTTCTGTCCTTGTGGGTTAGCTTACCTCTCTGAGGACAGAGCTCAGGACTGTACATCTTCACTTTACTTCGGGCTCGTTGGCTGGCTGACTTGGTGCACACCTCCCTCACCACTGCAGTGCTCTGCCGTCCCGCTTTCTTGGCCCTTTCTCTCATGTCCTCTCTGGTTCCTCACTTACAGGTGGGTGGGTGCAAAGGCTGACGCCTACTCAGCTGCTCCATCCAGCTCTTGGTGGGTTCCTCTTTCTTTCTGTCGCTTGGGTGCCCAGCAGACCTGGACCCTTCTAGGCATTAGCCCATCGCAAGAGCCCAGTGCTTCTGCTTCTTCCCAAGCTGCCCTGCTTCCAGATTGTCTAGAAAGGATGAGTAGGGAAGGGAAGGAAGATAGCTCTGAGGTCTCTGAAGGGGCCGAGTCTCTTTTCCTCCTAGGTAGAAACGGAATGCTCTTCAAATAGCCCTTGGAGCTTTTGTGGTATAAATTCAGCTACACAGCCCTTCTCAGGATGGGTTGGTTTATTGTTGAAATAAAAAGTCTCTGGGAATATGCACACCCCACTCCATTCTCAGGGCAGATTTTGAGACGCTGCCTCTTGACTGCTGTTGCTAGGTGATTTCAGGGTGGCTAACTCCCAGTCCTGGGCTGTGTTCACAGCGTCTCTGATGATGCTGCCCGGCGCTGTGCAACGCTCCTGCTGTAGACCTCAGCTCGGCACCATCTCTCCCTCCTCCTCCTGCCGTGTGGAGTGAAATAGGCCGCATGGCCACAGAGTTCTTGAATTACAAGGAGCCCTGAGACCATGCCCGGGGGTCTGTAGAGCCCTTCTCCCTCTTCTTCCTTAGGAACTGGGAAATTGTTTAAGCACGGTCAGTTTTTTTGCCATCCTTGAGATTTTTTTTTAATGAGACTCCTTTGACTTTCGTGAGTAATTTGATTTTATAGAAATTAATAAAGGTTTTGATGAGAGCATTGTGTTTTGAATGGCCCATATCTATAGGTAAACTTGAAATGCTTCAGTAAAGCTGGTTTCACAGTGATCTGGAGGGAAGAGCGCCTCTCTTCTACACATGATAAGAACACATCATCTTGTACAAAGACAGACATGGTTTTAATCTCATGATCTGGAAGTGTCTGTAGTAGGCAGTCAGCTCTGTTATTTATTGACGGGAAAAAAATGGTTGGAGTTCACATATTCCTTAAACATTGCTGTGTGTGTTTGTTCCGGCGGTGCTGGGTCTTCCTGGCCGGGAGCAGACGTGCTCTCGCTGTGGGGAGCAGGGGCCGCTCTTGTCGGGCACAGGCTGCTCGTCGCGGTGGCTGCTCCTTGGCAGAGCTGAGGCTCTGGGGTGCCCAGGCGGCAGTATTTCTGTCTCGCATGCTCTACAGCGTGGGTTCAGTAACCGTGGTGCTTAGCTGCCCCACGGCATCTTCCTGGACCAGGGATCGAACCTCTCTCCCCTGCATTGGCAGGCAGATTCTTAACCACTGGACCACGAGGGATGTCCCTCAAATATTCTTGAGTAATTTAATTTTTTGGTAGGCACTTCCCAAGTGTAAAGTAGTTTATGTGAAAGAAGTGAAAGTGACGTGTTAGTCACTCGGTCGTGTCTGACTCTGCGACCCCATGGACTGTATACCCCACCAGGCTCTTTTGTTCGTGGGATTCTCTGGGCAAAAATACTGGAGTGGGTTGCCATTTCCTTCTCCAGGGCATCTTCCCGACCCAGGGACTGAACCCAGATCTCCCGCACTGCAGGCAGGCTCTTTAGCAGCTGGGCCACCAGGGAAGTCCTAAAGTAGTTTATAGTCAGTAGTATCCCACAGCAGGTGTCTTGATTTGTGACGTATGTTTTGCCGTTAGTTAATCTTGAAAGGCATATCAGGAAGTTGCCCAGTTGGAAGATAAATGTGGTGTATCCTTTCAGAGATGTGTAGGTGATTATGTTTTACCAAATTCCAGGCCGTAAGTATTTCACTCACACGCACACACACACCCCCATTAGTTCGGGTTTCTGGAGATCCTTCACTAATATACATAATGATCTCTGCATCCGCAAGCACAGGAGCAGACAGTTGCTCTGCTTGTGCCTGGGAACCGCCCAAATGTTCCACAGGTGAATTGAAACAAATGAGGAAGCGTCCGCAGGGCAGCACTGTTCAGTAATACAAGCGAGTGAAGTAGTAGGCATGCAACAGCAGGGATGCATCTCAAAATAATTTTGTTGAGTGGAAGGAAAAGAGTATATTAGGGGAGAGTGGTTTTACACAATCACGCATTGGTACAAAGCCATGCAGATTGAGGCTAGCAAGGGGGACCTTGCGGAATCACGTACTCGCTTCTCTTGCCTAACGCCCTCCAGTAGGATGAGGCTGCCTCCCCTCAAAGGGCTTAGGGAAGGTGGTTGCGTGTGTGGCAGTATTTTGCGGTCTCTAACTCTTGGCTGTGCACATACGATAGCTCAGTGTAACAGAGCGCTGAACAGTGGGGTCTGTTCACAGAACACCTTTCAGTTAAAACTTCTCAGCGTGGTAATGGTCTTAAAAAACAATCACCTGAGAATTGGCAAAAAACTCTATAATCAGGAAGGAAACTGATTTTCCTTCATATAAACATGAAGGAAACATGTCTTTTAATACTTCCATGAGAAACTCACTTTGTCCACCCATTTTACAGATGGCAAAGTTGTGGTGGAAGAGAAATTCAGAGTCTAATAGAAGTTCTTAAGAAGCTTATTTCTGGAAAATCTTGGGAACAGAGTTTCTCTTGATTGAATTTTCCACACTCTTCTAGAAATACTAATCTGATATCTGGNNNNTTGGCGTCCAATAGATTTAGATTCAGATTCTGATTGCCTGTAATTACCTGAATGACTTTGGACATATACCCCTGGAAACCTCGATTTTCTCCTCTTTAAAATAGAAATGAAAGTGAAAGTGAAAGTCTCTCAGTCATGTCTGACTCATTGCAACCCCATGGACTATACAGTCCATGGAATTCTCTAGGCCAGAATACTGGAGTGGGTAGCCGTTCTCTTCTCCAGGGGCTCTTCCCAACCCAGGGATTGAACCCAGGTCTCCTGCATTGCAGATGGGAGATTCAGAATAGGACTAATCTTATCTCAAACGTTAGGGGAAAATCCAGGGGAATGTATTTATTCACTTATGTGCTTATTGACCAAATGTAATGGGGTATCTCCTCTGTACTCTGAGCGCCGAAGAATTGATGCTTTTGGACTGTGGTGCTGGAGAAAACTCTTGAGAGTCCTTGGGACAGCAAGGAGATCAAACAGTCAATTCTAAAGGAAGTCAACCCTGAATATTCATTGGAAGGATCGATGCTGAAGCTGAAGCTCCAGTACTTTGGCCACCTGATGCAAAGAGCCGACTCATTTGAAAAGACCCTGATGCTGGGAAAGACTGAAGATGGGAGGAGAGGGGTGGGCGGCAGAGGATGAGACGGTTGGATGGCATCACTGACTCAGTGGGCATGAGTTTGAGCAAACTCTGGGAGACAGCAGTGGTCAGGAGAGCCTGGCGTGCTGTGCTCCATGGGGTCGCAAGGACTCGGACGCTTCTTTCCGACTGATCAACAGCTCTGTAGCAGTGAGGATGCTCAGTGTTTCTGCTGTCAAGGGGCTGACATTTGATTGAAGGGATAAGGAAGCAGTAAATAGCTAAACAAATAAGCCTGTATGATACTGTCAGGTGTGAAATAACCACACAGGGTAAAGAACGATCAAAAACGATGGTGGGACCACTTTGATAAGGGTGGCCAGAGAAGAATTCTTTAGTTGTAAAGTGTTGGCCAAAAGGCACAGTACGTGCAGAGGTCCTGAGGTGGGAAACAGCTTGCGCATCTGAGGAACAGGAAGAAGGACCAGCGTGGCTAGGGACTGGTGAGTAGTGAGTGAGTGGGGGGTGAGAGACAGGGCCCAGCTTGTCGGGTCTCATGGGCAGGGTAAGGGGGACTTTATCCTGGGTATACTGGGAAACCAACAGAGAATTTTAAACAGAGGGGTTGCTGAGTATGATTTCTTTAAAAATTTTAAAAATTATTTTTATTTATTAATTTTTTGGGCCGCGCTGTGCAGCATGGATCTTAGTTTCCCCAGAAGGGATCCAACTGATGCCCCTTGCGTCGAGAGCATCGAGTCTTAACCACCGCCAGAGCAGTCATGCTTTTGAAGACTGGTCTGTTTGTGGCTGTGCTGGAGCCTCATTGCTCGGGCTCTCTCTGGTTGCGGTGAGTAGGAGCCGCTCTTCGTCGGGGTCTGTCGGCTCCCCCGTGGCGGCTCGTCGTGTCTCACGGGCTCTCGGTGTGCACGCTCCTGCAGTTGCAGCCTGGGGGCCCTCAGCTCACCCTCCGGAGTTGCAGTGCCCCGTTCCTCCACCGCGTGTGGAAGCTTCCTGGACCAGGGATCGAGCCCGTGTCCTCTCTTATTGTGCCACCAGAGAAGCCCCTGATTTATTTTTTTGGAAGAATATTCTGCCTACAGTGTGGAGGATGGCCTTACAGAGAGGCCGCTTGAGAGGTATGACCGTGTCTGGGAGAGAAGGGATTTCAGTTACAGTGCTAAGTTGCAACAGTGAGAGTAAAGAGATTCAGGATATGTTTTTGGAAGCAGAGCTCGGGGACTGGAAGTGGGATAGGGGAAAAGGAGCAGTGGAGGATTATCTGAGGAGTTTGGAATGCAGTGTCGTTTCATGAGATTGGAAAGACCTGAGGGAGGGGAGAGGAGCTCTGGAATTTATAGCCTAAGTTAGAGATGCCTGCTGGGCAGTCAAGAAGGCACTGGGCATTGATGTCTGGAACTTGGGGGGCAGGGTCATCGGCACGTGGCTGGTGTCCACAGCGACAAGATTGGGTGAGATCGTCCAGAGAGGGGGTGCAGAAAAAAGGATCCAGAACAGAGCCTTGAGCACTAAAATTTAGCCATCCGACCAAGAAAATATGAACTTGCAGAAGTAACTGAGAATGAGCTTTCGTTGAAGTAGGAGAAGAACTGGGTTGTGGTGTCACAGAAACAAGGGAAGAGTTGGATTGGACAGCCAGCGCTGGACACGCTCGATGAGAGCTCAGTTTCCTCTTAATGGAAATGGTAGCATTCCTTTATTTTACGTCTTTCAAAGGATATAATGATACCTTTCATCCCAGCATAAATTCAATTTGCAGTGACATTTTTTACGTCTTTCAAGGTTGAAATATGGAGCCCCAAAGAGCCGTGGGTTGGTTACCTCTCTTCGAAAGTGTACATTTACCAGCTTGCAAACCCACCAAGCAAAGATTTCTTTTTCCGCCTTAAGTTCACATGATTTAATTTGCCTGAGTAACCTGCTGTCATAGGTTTTCATAGAGTCCTGACATCTAGCAGAGTAATTAATGCTTTAGGCTTTTAGGAACTGTTTCAGGCTTTTATTAATCACCGTTGTGATTGCACATATGAATTATGAAGGAGTTATTTTGGTAGTTGGATTTCCCCCTCAGAAAAATTTCCATATTTGTTCATTATGAACTGATAGCCTGGAGAAGAAGAATAAAAGTGGAGAATATTTGCTGGGTCCTGTGCCCACTTTTCAAATTACCCAGAATCAGGATGACTTCATAGCACACTGATGGAGTGAGTTGTGTGAAGTTGGTAGTCACGCGCTTTCTCTTTGCCTCACCGTAAATTAATCAGAGGTTCTCTGTGACTTTCCCAAATATATGGATTTTGTGAACTGTTTAAAGATGCATGCAATCAGAAGGAATTTGTGTCTTATGTTTGATTCTGCTGTGATTCCCATCATTGGAGGAATTACTCTTAGAACTATAATGGCTAGTGTGTTCTTTGAGGGGGAGAAGAAGGATATCCAGGTAACTGGGAAGAAATAGGAACCTATCCTTCTGATTTCTTTTTCATTTTATGTACAGAAAACATTATGGAATTTCACAATTATGGGGTAGTGTTTGAGATCAGTGTATGAAAGAGAAACGTGATGGGGGGGGGG
>SJYF01000760.1:1793384-1803443 GCA_006410515.1 Procapra przewalskii
TAGTCCCTAGGATTCAATCTGAAGTGTGAAAACCAACCCACAATCACTGTTTTCTTTGAAACTCTTCCCCCTAAGGTATCTGCTCACCCCAGACTTTTGCAGGTTCTCTGCATAAATATTCGTGTGGCCGTCTTTGGGGCCCGCTGACCATTTTCCTTAGGCTTGGGGGTAAATGTGAGTTTCCCTTGTGTTTAGAGGAAATTTTACTCCATGCATTTTACTCTGACAAGAGAAGGCTTGCTGCTTTACTGGGAACGGGGCTCTTTTCAATGATTAGAGTGATTTTCTGTGATTCTGCCACACTTTAGGAAGATGGCTGAGATGACAAATAAAAGACAAAGTCGTTATATCAGTGTGGGGATGGAGGCAGCCGCTTGCAGAATCAGTGCTTTGACTATTGAGTGAAAATACCTGTTATTGCCCTAACTGCCATTTTTACTTTTCCTAAGTGGCCGGTGGGGATGCGAGGTGGGAGAAGGAGCTGGGTGAGGCGGGAGGAAGTCCATCGGCAAAGTCAACAGCGGAAGCATTCAGGCAGGGCAGCAGACATCTGACCTGGATTCTGTACAGATAAGGCAAGGATTCAATATGGGCAGCTGGGCCACCCTGCTCTTTCTCCAGTAGCTTTGCTGTGACAGACTAATCTTAGGGTATTTTCATCTTAATTTACTCGCATCCTGCTTTTTGTAGGTAACAGCATTTCTGCCAAAGGTGATAAATTTGCTAAAGCTTACCATTAAGATTCTTTCCTCATATGAGTGTTATATAATTATATATACATTCGGGCTCAAAGGTCCCCGTCTAACAAATTCCCTGCACAGAAGTACCATTTGAGGGCCCATTCTCTCATTAATTTTATTTGACATTTATGTCAACATTACATTCCTAGCCTAAAAGGAGAAATGACTTGCGTACGCAGGGGTGTGTTAGAAAGTGGAGTATTTAATTTGGCAGTGCAAAGCAGTCAGCTAAGTCTGCGAAAGCAAAATGTTCTAAATTAGTTAATACAAAGTGGTCTAAATGCCCTCGGTTGAAGTTGTTCCACAAAGCGCCAAGTGCCCGCTCACGTGGCTGTTCTGATACTTAACGTTTTCCCCCTCGGGGTTCCCAGAATTTCCTGACATGGTGTCTCTGGCAGATTGCTGAGGGGTCATCAGAGGGGAAGGAAATCGGGGCTGAAGACAAATCGCTACGGTGTCAGTAGAGGAAGGTGCAACAAAGAGCTGGTTCTCCTCCCGCGCGCTGACTTCAGCGAGGATTATCGGCCGAGCAGGGTGCGCGGCCCCCCAGTTCTGCCAGTGGAGAGCTTCGCAGACACTGCCGCTGAGGCGGGAGGGCCGTGGGGCGCCCCTCCCGACATCGAGAGTTGCTGCCACTTCTCGGACCATGTGGCTGTGGCGTCGCTTAGCGCTTCCAAAAGTAGACAGAAGCGTGATCCAGGGTTGTTAACCCTAAACAAGAGAGGATTGTTAGAGAACATGCCTGACTTCTGGTCTGCCGGGTTGAATTTCGAATCCCTGGAGGCGTCGAGAGAGAGAAGTCAGAGCGAGGGACGGAGCCAGCCGTGAGCAGCATCCCGGGGCCCGAGCATAGCGGTTCCTTCTGTTCTGGAATGCCGACTCGGACATCCTCCGTGGTCTGTGTGCTCTCAGCTGGGTTTTGTGTGCTCCTGTAGTGGTGAACTGTAGACTTGGGCTTTTGTCTTGCAGAGAATTCCCAGCAGCAGAGAGGACTGTACATGGAGGTTGAATTTGAATCTATGCTGTGAGCGGGCAGTGGGCAGATGGTCTAACCCCCTCACTCTCTTTCACTCCAGCTTTCACCCCTGCCCCTCATGTTTCCCCAGCCCTGCCAGCCTGTTTACTCACCCCGAATAGACACCGCAGCCCCCCTACTTCTGTCTTTAGGATGAATCTGGAGGGTCAGGTGGTGGATGGCCAGCAGACCTGTGAACCTGTCCGGATGGCCACGGCCCTCAAGGTCATCACCTTGAGTGAATATAACTATGGCCGTCTGGAGTCAGTATCTCCTGGGTCCCCTTGGTGGTCTGGCCCCTTCATGTCTCTGAAAGGCAGGGACTTTATCAAGGACGGAGAGGAGGAGGATAGTAGCAGCTTGTGAAGGGGAAACTGAGTCTGGGGTGACTTCCTCATCGTCAGTTCAGACACAGTGTTCTCAGCACCTCCTGCTGGCTTTGAGGACTTTGTGATTTTCTCACCTGCTCTTGTGTGCTTAAGCACTGGCTCATCTGGCTAGGTTGTTAGGGTGCAGGGCAAGCTTTTGTGGTGGTGCTTGGGGTGTACGTTTTGTTTCGGAGTTCTGGTATACCCTGCAAACTCCCGTAAAGGCGCTGCGTAGAGAACTGAGGGATTCATAGTTATCTGCTGTCAAGGCAGTTCTGGATCTCACAGGGAAGAGATGTTGTGAGCTGGAAGGGCCTGGAGGTCTGGGCTGCCTTTGCACATGTGGATAAACCCAAAGGGTTAAGAGCCAGGTCCAGGGACCGTTGCCCACTCTGTCCTCCTTCTTGTCTCTAGGATGATCAGAGCAACTCCCCACTGCAATGCTGAAGTCGTGGGATGGGAGTTGGTGGGAAAACCGTTGCTGAGAGCGGTGACAGTTATGTTCCAGCACCTTCGGACAGAGAGGCCCCTCAAGACTGCCGTCAGATCCTGAGGCTGTTAGCTGGGGGTGGCGGGGCTAGGACTGGCACTTGGTGCCCGCAAGTCCTTGGTTCAACTGTCCCTCAGGGCTTTCTGGGGATGAGACAAGGAGAGGCTCTCTCTCTCTCTGCCCTCCCCCCTGCTCTCTCCCAGGCCGTCATCGACTCCACAAAGACCTAAAGCCTTGTTAGAGCAGAGTGTTCACCGTGGGAGGACTCTGTGCTTGTTGAGCCCCTGCCTCCGCTCTGAACTCAGTTGATGAACTCCCACTCTTAGAAGACAGCCGTCCCCCTGGACCTCCTGCTGCCGATGCCAGTGGCCCTTGGCTGTCTGTGCCTGTTCAGGCTGCTAGAACAAAACGCCACAGGCTGGGTAGCTTATAAACAGCAGACATTTGTATTTCTCCCAGTCTGGAGCTGAGAGTCTGGGATCAGGGTGTCTGTGTGGTTGGGGGAGAGCCCTCTTCTACTTACAGACGTCTCTTCATAGGCTTCGCCAGCAGAAAAGGCTTAAGAGCTCTCTGGGCCCTCCTTTCTAAGGGCGCTAATCCCATTCACGAGGGCTCTGCCTTCATGACTCAGTTGCCTCCCTCAGGCCCCGCCTCCTAACACCGTCATGTTGCGTGTTAGGATTCCAACATGTGAATTTTGGGGGGACACAAACATTCCAGCCATCACAAGGGGTGCCATCTTGCAGCCAGGGAGTGGCAAGGGTCTGCCGGGGGAGGACTGAATGATGGGGGGAGGACTGAATGCAGGAAAAGTGGCTGAGATCAGTTGGAGTTGTAGGCAGTGACCATGGAGTAATTCCCTTGGCCTCCTGTCCTCTTAAAAAGCGTCCCCTGTTGGCTGAGTCGTGTTGATGTTTGGCAGAAACCAACACAGTTCTGTAAAGCGATTATCCTAAATTTAAAAAAAAGTCCCCTCTTGGGAAATCCCTGGTGCTCCAGTGGTTGAGGGTCCTCCTGCCAGTGCAGGGGGCCCTGGATCAATCCCTGGTCCAGAAGATGCCACGTGCTGTATCATAGCAACTCAGCCTGGGCCCCACAGCTGCTGAGCGTGCGTGGCACAGCTCCTGCAGCCTGAGACTAGAACCTGCGCTCCACGGCAAGAAAGGCCCCTGACGTGAGCAGCCCCCGCATCGCAGCTAGAGAGGAGCCCCCGCTCGCTGCCCCCAGAGAAAGCCCCCGCTCTGCGACGCAGAGCCCGCGCTCTGCAACAGGGGCCCAGCGCAGCCACACGCCAGCTACGTCTTCGAAGCCTCCCCTTAGCCGCTGAAGGCCTTGCTTTGCACAGATTCCGCCTCCTCCCGTGGCCTGCAGGCCTGGCCTGCAGAGCCGTGGCGGGGGCCCGTGTCCTGTCGCCCCGCGCTTGTCTCCCAGCGTCTGCTCGTCGCTTGGCTGCCAGTGGGAGTCCCCTGCCGTCCGTGCTGTGTGCCGCAGGCCTCATGGCAGGCTTTCCTCCCCAGGTGGTTTAGACATTGCTAGTGGACTGACTCCGTGGATGGAGGGTCTGTTCCCTTCTTTGACAGAATATTTGGAAAAGCAAGCAGTGCCCCTGGTCTTCTGTAAACGCCACCTTATTGGCATTTGGCTTCTTGTAATATATTTTAAATATACTATATATGCTGTATCAGAGTAAATCAGTAGGTATGTTTTGAAATTAAATATTTGCTAAGGGCTAGGTTCTCCCGATGTTAAATTATTGATAACAAACTTCACAGACACTGTATGAGACTTGATGATATATGAGTTTTGAGTGACCTGCCATTTATTAGACTTTATCTGCCTATGAAATCCATTTCCAATTCAGACCGTATCTACTGCAGGATTGCTTGCCAGAAATCTATTCCCAGGTTTCTCCTTATTTCAGTGAAATATCTCTGGCTCAGCACCTTTCCCAAGGTGGCTGATCTAATCGGGGCCCAATCACTTATCGCTTCTCATTTCCTTTGGCAGGTCTGTCCAACTGGGAAGTGCATCTCGGGGACACTTGGGAGCAGTCGTCGACCGCCCCCGCTTTGCCCTTTTTCCCCGCTTAGAGGCAGGTGAGCTCCCTGAACCGCAGCCCCGCTCTGGGGTCCGCTCTGGGGCCCGTAAACAGAAAGAGGACCCCTTGTGTGGTCAGGAAAAGGGGGGTGGCCTCGCTGTCTTCCCTGGTGTCAGAGGCTGTCAGGGGCCTCCCTGTGCCCAGCAGTGTTCAGTAAGCCTGAGCAATCGGAGCCCGTTTGCTGGCACGGCCTGCCGCTGGGCCCCCGTCTTCTGCTCCCCTCCTCGCTGCCTTCCGTGGGGACAGGTGTGTGCTTCTGGCCGCTCAAGGTCCAGTGGGCAGAGGGGCTCCAACGTGTCACCACAGAGATGAAGTTTGTCACCTTCGTGTTCCCACCTCTGTTCTTTCCTGTTTCACCAGCATTTGGAATGTTTACAAACACGTCAGGGGTCCTGTTTTTCTTTCCTAATTAATTGAGAAAAGGAGCAGAAGGTGTGGCTAGTGACAGAGAAGAGAAAGGGGCAGAGCGGGCTGAGAGCGGCTGCCTTGTTTTTCTTAGAAAAGGCAGTTGGACGAATATGGGCATCTGGTAATTTGAGAAATTACTTGGGGCCTCTCAGTGCCTTGGTGATTCTTGGGCTAGTCCTGGACTGATCAGAATTTGTGAACAGGTCTAAACTGACCAAATCCGATGGCAAACTTTCCTGCTCGTAAACGAATGGACAGGGGTACTCCAAGGGAGGGTAAAAATTTCCACATATACTAACTTTTTAATTATTTGAAATGTATTCTTTTTAGCCCTATTTCTGAAATCCTTTCTCTGAGGACGTTGAACCCAGTTTAACCTTTGTCTTGATGATTCACAGTCATCTTTCTAAACATCTAGAACTGTGTACTTGAGCGACTACAGAATCTTAACAACCCCAAGGGTGTAGTGTTTTGATTAAATGAGCATTTCCTCTGTTCATTGTTATCGAAAAGGCTAAAATAATAGACATGGAATAATGGAAAGAGTTCTAAACATAGTGTCAAAACACTGGCTCTAGCTTCAGCTTAATTATTAGCTGTTTGACTTTTAGCAAGTCGCTCAACCTCTCTGAGAATATACTTCTTCATCTGTAAAAATAGGATGCTGGACTGTAATATTCCCAAGACTGTTCAGATTTCTAAACTTTTGTAATTTTGTGATGGAGGACCATGATATTCTCCAATGCCAGTTGTCCTAAAGGGCTATTGAGGTTGGGATTATTTGTTTCTTTAAGATATAGTCCAAGACTGCTAAGGTTTTTCTAGCTATTGTGTTGGCTTTGAAACTTTCTTCTATTCCATGGTTTGCAAACTGTAGCCTCTGGGCCAGATTTGACCTACCACCTGTTTGTGTAAATAAAATTTTATTGGAACTCAGCCACACCTCTTCGTTTACACACTGGTCTGTGGCTTAGTTTGAGCTACATGGGTGAAGTTGAGTCGTCACAACAGAGAAAGTATGATCCGTGACGCCCGAAATATTTACTCTCTGATTTTATAGGAAAAGTTTGCCGACCTCTCCTTGTTTTGTTTTTTTATAAGTGTGTCACTTTTCACTGTAGTCACTCTCTCTCCTTCCAGGAATCTGTTTTAATTTACCATATCTACCTGGCCGGAGGTTAAGGAACCAGACAATACAACTGATTAGAATTGTGTTCAAAGTAAGTTAATCGGTTCTGGACAAAAGTTCAAGGGCGCCGAGTGGATGAGCTTTTTAGCCACTGAGAGGCCCTTCCTTCTCATTTGAACGTCTGGGTCATTGTGGAGAGCTGGCGTCCTGCAGTCCGTGGGGTCACAAAGGGCCGAGTCTTTGTGAGCTGACCTGACATAGCAACTGAACACGCCACACATTGTAGCTGAAGTCTTTCCACAATTAGAAACTTCTAGAAACAGTTGCTTTCAGGTTGCTGGCTGTGCCGCCGGACTGGCCGTGACGTTTGCTTCCTCCGAGTGCGTGTCGCTTCGCACGTGTGACGTCTCCTATCACGGTGAGGCTCAGTGCCAGAGTCGGGAACTGAACTGGAGATAAAAGACCCGGGTCTAGACCCTCCTTAGCCCGCCCGTGCCTGTACGACCTTGGGCCGTCAGCCCCTTCGCACGCCTGTTGCTTCGCCTGTAAAATGGGGACGGCATTCACTGTGATGCATCGCAGGGCGGGCTGCGGGGCTGTGTTTCAGCTCCTCCTCAGCTGTGCTTCCCGTCGCTTGGGTGGAGCAGGTGTGGAGCCCAGACCACTGTGGAGCGTGCAATGGGCCACAGCTTTGGTGCGCAAGACCTCTGCGCCTTAAAGTTGCCGGGCGCCTCCACGTGTCCCCTTCGTTCTCACGCCCTGCTGAGTGATCCTTGCCAGAGTGCTGGATAGGCTAAGCTCCTGATAGAGCCAAATTTCCCTGCTAGGCCCTGGTTCCTGTGACTCGTTCGATGGTTGGTAAAGTGAAGGAGTTGGGATGAGGGGAACAGGCAGACCTTCCTGGGTCCCTAGTTGTAATAGCATCCACCCCAATGGTGGGGCCAGTGGTAAAGAGCCCGCCTGCCAAAGCAGGTAGACGTACGAGACGGGTTCAACCCCTGGGTTGGGAGGATCCCCTGGAGGGGGGCACAGCAACCCTCCCTGGTATTCTTGCCTGGAGAATCCCGTGGACAGAGGAGCCTGGCGGGCTGCAGTCCATGGGGCTGCAAAGAGCTGGGCACGACTGAGTGACTAACACTTACTCAGGAGACAGAAGGGGGCAGGCCCGGCTACAGGCGTGGCAGAGCTGGGCCAGAGTCTTAGCCCGTTGCTCGCTCAGGATGACCACGCCTTCCATCTCTGCGGTGACTTTAAATGAGCATTTGCTCACCCAGGATGACCACGCCTTTCCATCTCTCCTGTTCTTTCCCTGACTCTGAGGCTCCACCCACTCCTCACCTCCATCTCCTTTGCCCCGTTGCTGCCCTTGGATAATCTGGATCAGACTGTGGGAACTGAAAAGGAAGACTGATGTTCAGCTCGCCCTGAAGGTTATCCTTGAAAGGGCCGAACCACCCGTGACCCAAGACGTGTGAACACTTCCTTTCCTTTGGCTGCTTGGTTCAATAACTGTTTAAAAGTTAAGTAATTTCCATTGCTGTATGGTTGCTTTACAATGTGGTGTGAGCTTCGACATGAGTAGACACTTATATTTATGTATATGGTCCTGGTGGTGGTGGACAAGTCACTAAGTCGTATCCAACTCTCGTGACCCCGTGGACTGTACCCGCCAGGCTCCTCCGTCCATGGGATTCTCCAGGCAAGAAGACTGGAGTGGGTAGCCATTCCCTTCTCCAGGGGATCTTCCCGACCCAGGGATCAAGCCTGCGTCTCCTGCGTTGCAGGCAGATTCTTTACCATCTAAGCCCCCAGGGAAGCCATATGTTACTTATCTCTTGCTGGGAAATGAATAACAGACACTTGGTTCCTTCATTTAAACAAATGTTGAATCTGTGATTTGTGCCAGGCTTTGTGCTACTTGTTAAGGTTGTAGCAGTAAAAAGGACAGAGGCCTTTGCTTGTGAGGAATGTGTATGTAATTAACAGGTGCACAGACAGGTGAAACAGCTGCAGATTGTGGTGAGAAGCCATAGAGGCCGAGCACGCCAGGGGTCAGCTCCGGGGGGCTGCCCGGACCGTCTCCACGGGACACTGCTGCCCTCTCTTCTGTGTCGCTGAAGTCTCTCTCTGCGTTTCCTGGCTGTGCCGAGCCTTCCCTGCTGCGCTCTCCAGCTGCACGGAGCGGGGGCTCCCAGCGTGTGGGCTGCTCACTGTGCTGGCTTTTCCTGCCGTGGGGTGCGGGCTCCAGGGTGCGGGGGCTCCCGCTGCCTCCTTGCCGCTCTCGGGCCCCAGATGGCAGACTCAGTGGCTATGGTGCACAGGCCTAGATGCCGCACTGCCGTGCAGGGCCTTCCCAGGCCAGGGATCAAACTCGTGTGCCCGGAACTGCCAGGCAGGTTCTTAACCACTGGACCACCACGGGCTTCCCCTTTACAGAACCTTAAAGTCCAGAAGGAGGCACTTACTACGCCAGTGGTGGGAAGAAGAGCTTCTAGGCGGAGGGCACAGCGTGAGCCAAGAC
The DNA here is from genome assembly GCA_006410515.1 of Procapra przewalskii. Taxonomy (NCBI): domain Eukaryota; kingdom Metazoa; phylum Chordata; class Mammalia; order Artiodactyla; family Bovidae; genus Procapra; species Procapra przewalskii. The sequence continues at coordinate 1,802,154 of SJYF01000760.1, forward strand.
CCCAAGGGCAATGAAGGGGTCCTGGCTCGCTTGTGGAATTGGGGCAGCAGGAATGTGTGGGGGAGCGGGGCCCAGTGGAGGCCCTGGAGCCGATCCGCTTTGGGGAGGGGCGCTGGATTTATTTATGGGAATCCTTGGGCTAAGGTTAGTCCTGGAGGCCAAGCGAGTGATGTCCCTGGGCTCCACGGGATCAAGCGAAGATGAAGATAACATTCTGGTGCATTGGATGGAAGCGGGAGGGACCAGGAGGTCTTGGGATGCTGACAGATTCTCGGAGGTGGAATCTCCTAAGGTGAGAGATATTTGGGGGAGGGGTGGAAGGACAGATTTGGGGGAGCGGTCTTACATTCTGCTTCCGACTGAGATGCACCGGTGGCATAGGCGCCTTTGGAGCTGATGAACATGACCTGGGGTAACCTTTCTTGTCTGCTCATGAGTCATACATACCACGCTCTGAGAACCGACCAGCCTTCTTGCTTACACGGGCCTCTTCCCTGGATACCACTTTGTACCTGGGTTTACACCATGTCACCCCTTCGGTAAACGCTTACAGGAGGCGCTCGGTAAATATCCGGTGATGGCTTGTCTGCGCCGAGCATCCTCAGCTTGTTCAGAGCTCGTCTCTGAAGCGGGAACTCTGGGTAAAGGGGAAGAGAGGCAAATGAAGAGGGTCTTTTTTTGGTGTGTGTGTGTGTGGTGGTGATGATGAAATGGCTATTTTTCTAAAAAGAGACTTCAGCTGAGTGAGTAGGATGAAATGAAAGCGAAACTGGCTTGAGGGACACATCCAGGCATCTGGTCCCTGCCCGCTCTTTCTTGTCCTCCAGACTCTGCGTCTCTGGTCGGCTCGGGTCTCTAGACTCTGAGGGCAGCGGCCAAGGAAAGGGAGTCAGGGTCCCACCTGCGCGCCCGTCTGCCCTTCCTGTTTCTGTCTGTCCTTCCTTTTTCTTCCCTGTTCTTTTATCCCCACCTTAGAGAAGAAAAGGCAAAGTTTCCTGGAGGGAAGGGGAGGAGGGGAGTGAAGCTGAGAGCCCCACTCGGAGGCCACGGGCCCAGGCATAGCGTTTGGACCATGTCGCCGCAGTCACACACGAACCCGAATGAGTCATGAGTGTTTCATGCCCTGAAAACCAGCAGGACGTCCATCATTCTCACCGCGCTGTCTCAGTGTTCCGGAAGACTGAAGCTGGTGAGAGCGGCGCCTCTTCTTAACTCAAAAGTGCGTTTCCGTGACCTGTCCTGTCTCCCCAGCTGGTGATTTTTGACAAAGCAAACTAGTGAGGGTGGCGT
>SJYF01000760.1:1831897-1842915 GCA_006410515.1 Procapra przewalskii
GGAATGATGCTAAAGCTGAAACTCCAGTACTTTGGCCACCTCATGAGAAGAGTTGACTCATTGGAAAAGACTGATGCTGGCAAGGATTGGGGGCAGGAGGAGAAGGGGATGACAGAGGATGAGATGGCCGGATGGCATCACTCCATGGACGTGAGTCTGAGTGAACTCCGGGAGGTGGTGATGGACAGGGAGGCCTGGCGTGCTGGGATTCATGGGGTCGCAAAGAGTCGGACACGACTGAGCGACTGAACTGAACTGAACTGATGAAGCCTCGTGTGAGGATTTGCTTTTGTTGTGGGTCCGTGTCCAGCAGGTCTGTTAGAGGGTAGTGAATTGGCTTGGCCCAGTGGAGCGTCAGTTTCAAAGTCTCGATTTTCCCGTGAATCACGCGGTCCTTTGTTGCTGGCTTTGGCCCTTCCTCTGTATATTTCCTTGGAAATATCCTGGGTCCTAAAGGTGTGCTGCACGTTTACCATGGACGGATCTTGCGTTTCCTCCCTCTGCCATGCTGCCGACTCGACTCCAAGGCTCCGAGTGAGAAAATGACTGCAAGCGGCTTTCTCGCTCTCCTGTGCGTTTTCTTTGTTCTCCGGATGCTCTGTGATGTCTGGGTATGGGATGTCAGAGAAAACTGGAAGCGGCGCTGAGGTCAGTCTTTTCGTACTTTGACGTTAACTTCAGTTCCTTGCATGCGTGGCTGGGACAGGAGTTTCCTTCAGACTTCGCTTCCACTTGGGTGTCTTTCTTGCTCTTTTGCAAGGCGGCTGATGTCTTTCAGTTGGATTCACGTTGAGAGGATCTTCATTTTAGCCTGAGACACAGCTACAGCGGCCTGACCCTAGGGCCGCCCTGTCACCCCGGAGTGTCTCACACGGCGGTTTCTGAACGTTGAAAGCTTGCTCTTTGCTGAGCACTCGCTGGATAATTTGACTCTCTCAATATTCCTCCTCACCATTCGGGGTAGGTGATGGCATTATTCCCATTTGACTCATGTGGAAAGTGAGGCCAAGAACGTGCGAGCCATTTTCAAGCCACGGTCACCTCGTGAGTGGCGAGCGGGACCAGCATTCGCGCTTCGCGTGACTGTAAAGCCCCGCTGCCGCTGGCGGCGCAGGCGATGATGCCTCTGCGTGTCCATCACAGCCACTCATGTTTTTCTTTTAACCTGTGACAAAAATTAGCTTGTCCAGAAAATTACAAGAAAGGGAGGCAATGTATTTGTTGTGTCTTTTTTCCAGAACGCTAGCCGGCAAGATGTGTCTAGAAAGTAGAAAACAGCATTAAATGAATTTGGTCAGAACTGCACAGTAAAGCCCCTTCTAGATGATTCTGAATTCACTTTTTTCATGTTAAAAATGTCTGAGCCATCCTTTAGTAAGAAAAAATTTTTATTCTAAAATTAAAAATTTAATTTCCCCAATTTTCCATTAGACTACAAAACCTTTTTTTTTCTCCTAATGCCATTAAAAGCGCAGTTTAGAGAAGTCTTCAAGTAAAAGGGAAGGAAGGGACTTGGTGCTTTCCACTATAGAACTGAATTTTAAAAAAAGAAGAGAAGAAAACAGAAAGCTCTCAGCCTCCCCGAAGATCACGGCCTCCTGTTTCTGCCTGCTCTGCTTTAAAGCTGCTTTTATTTTTTACCCAGATACCTCCAGCGCGAGAAATATGAGTCCCCTGCTCTTTCCCCCCGACTTGAGACTTTAATTAATTTAAAAAATAATACATTTAAAAAAAAATAAATAATTAACCCCTGACCAGAGAGTGGCCCTCGCCCCTCCCCCCTGCCCCGGGAGCGTGGGGTCTTAGCTGTGGACACTGGCAAGTCCCAAGACTTGTGTCTTTGCCTCAGTCTCTGCTAGGCTTGTCACATCTGCGCTCTTCCCCGTCCAGCGCACACTGAGCTCTTTGAGGGGAGGAACTGGGCTGCAGGTCTTCGTGGCCTCACAGTGGCTCAGTGGCCACGTGGGAAACAGGGGAATGAGCTGCATCCAGGAGCAGATGCAGGGTTGGGGTCTGGTTTCCTGCGTGGACGCCCGCCCAGGAAAAAGCGCCCTCTCTGAATGGCAGTGAGGCTGTGGAGGGGCTGCAGCAACTCACTTGCATCGCTGGTGTCGCCTTTGGACACTGATGTCTCCTGTTGTCTAATTTAATTAGTGATTGTGCTCTCCATTCCAGCTGAAGCCTCAGAAGAAAGATGGCCATGAACTGTGGTATTTGGTGTTGTCATTGTTATCTAATTATATTTACTATCGTGATGGTTTTAGACGGAGGCACTGTTCCAGGAGGGACACGTCTGTGTAAGCAATCTGATTGCTTTTTCTCTTCTTTCCCAGCTCGTATGTAAAGTCTAGTATTACGAATGAGCCCTTCTTCACACATGTGAAGATCGATGCAGGCAGATTTGTGGTTATTTTTCTGTTTTGTTTTTAAGCAATGGCCTAAGGTTATATGCAGATCCATCCTGAACACAGAGCTCGAGCCTCGGGTCTTTCTTGCGATGTCAGCCACTGGCTGACAAAGGCGGTGTGGTTCCAGGGGACGCTGGCCCAGCGGGAGGTTGGAAGACGGAGGGTCTGCTTTGGGCCCTGCCGTTTACTTGCTGGACAGCTCATTTCCTTCATTCCTCAAGCGTTCTGTGGACCGTCTACCAGGCTAGCCGCTAGGGCTACAGAGACGGGTAGCTCCGTGTCCTTGTTCTTAGGGAACTTCCTGCTTAGTGCATGGATTCTGATGCGTGAACTGACGAGCTCCGAAAATCTATGGGCACTTTACTAAAAGTGTGTCCCTGTAGAGTGGGGGCCCCAAAGAAGGAGGGGCAGTGCTGTCTGTGCGGCTTCAGAAAGACTTCGTGGCAGAGGCGATTTGGGGGACTGCCCTGGCGTCCAGCGGTTAAGGCTTCCTCTTCCAGTGCAGGGGGCGTGAGTTCGATCCCTGGTTGAGGAGTTAAGATCCCACATGCCTTGTGGCCGAAAACCCAAAACATAACACAGAAGCAATATTGTAACAAACTCAATAAAGACTAGAAAAAAAAAGATTGATATTAAAAAAAAAATCTTAAAACAGAAAAACATGATTTGGGGTTAAGTTTTTTTGGGAAAAAAAAAAAATCTCATCCAGGGATTATGCCAAGAGAAGGAATTGGGACTTTATGCGCCTCTCTCATTTCCGGTCATGAGAGTCACTCTAGAGGTCTAATGAGAACGGCACAGTCATGTTTGTGTTTTAGAAAGATCTGTGGGGAGGATGAGTTCAGTCTCTGGGAACCTCCCTTTTCTGTAAGGCGCACACAGGTAACACCCACTTCTCTTGCCTCAGGGGTTTATTTTGGTTTGCATTTCTTGAGAATGCAGCAGGAATCGCTGGCCTGCACTCACAACTTTCTAAACCTTTGAATCCTCACAACAACCCTGGGAAGGTCATTATTGCCATTATTTGCATTATACTTTATTTATTCATTGGCCGAGCAGTGCGGCTTATGGAAATCTTAGTTCCCTGGCTAGGGGTTGAACCCATACCCTTGGCGGTGAAAGTGTGGAGTCCTAACCACTGGACCACCAGGGAATTCCCATTATTTGCATTTTAGAGATGGGAATGGTCATAGGCTGATCATCTGACCCAGGGAGACACAGCCAGGATTTGATAGGTCTGCCAGATTCTGGAGCCCCTTTGCCCTTAGCCAACCACGTGTTGCTGGCAAGTCTCTCTTGCTCTTCATTTCTCGCCTGAAACGTTTTGGCTGGTGGCTGTATCTCTTCTCTACTGACCTTTTAATGTAGAGTGTTGATGTACTGGAAAGACTCAAAATCAGCACCGAACAAATGTGCCATTATTTGCAACTGTTTCATCTTTGTCTTTACTAAGGTAGTCTTTTATCATTAAGTAGAACCAACTTTATGTGAAGTAGAATATGAGACTTTAATTCTTCTGACTAACTGAGAGTTACTAAGGACGCGTGTTTCTATGGGCATATACATAAATCTTCCTTCCGGTGTTAACAGAAGATTGATCGGGATTCTGACCTCATCCTTTTGGGGAGTTCCTCTGAAGATCGGTATTGTGACTAGGTAACAGCAAAATAAAACAGAAGACGATGTAATGAGATGGATTAGAGCAGAGGAAAGACTCTGAATGGGGTAGCCTGTCGGAAAGAGTCGCCAAAGAACAGATCAGACAAAGGTTAGGAAGTAGCTTTGGCAAACTCAGCAAGCCCTGCTTGTTGAAAAGCCGTTTTGGAAAATATTCTAGAAGTTCACACACAAGCAGTTGTAACCCAAGGACACGTCAACGGCACCTCTTTGGTAAAGAAAACTATTTGGTAAAGAAAACTATTCACTATATTTTCTCTGTACTCGGTCACCGCAGGGTGGAAAACGGCCGCATTATCTGCTAACCATGAATGAATTTCTTTAAGAATCGATGCCTGGAGATGCAGGAGGTTCAAGAAGAATAATTAACATAAAGTGCTGTCTCGTGTCTTGACCTGTGTTCAGTGTGCCAAAAAAAGAGCCCAGAAAAATGCCAGGGTTGCACATACTGAGACTTGGGAGGAATGTTTCGATCAGCCTTCAGCTACTCATAAAAAATAAATGCAGCCGTGTTCATACTTGGGCTGTTTCTTGAAGATCTTTTAGAGTAGATTTCCAGCAGAAATTTCACCACCAGTTAAAAAAGAAGAAGAAAAGCTGAGCGTCCTTAAAACATTAGGCATGTCACGCGAGAGTCAGCGATGGAATCGTAAAGAGAAAGTGCTCCGTTGAGACACAACAGCTGTCCCTTAGACTCACTTTGTTGCCGTTCAGTTGCTAAGTCATGTCCGCCCCTTTGTGACCCCATGGGCTACGGCACACCCGGCTTCCCTGTTCTTCACTGTCTGCTGGTGTTTGCGTACGTGTCATTCATGTGTTTGTAGGTTATGCTTTAGTGGGGAGAGATGTTAAGGGAATGAGAAAGCATTTATTAACTAGAAGAGCATTGCAAAGAAGTATAGCCCCATCGAAGCAGCTGTTTCAGAAGAGCAGGCTCCGGAATGTGAGTGGAAGCATGTATCCCGAGATTCAGCTGCCCGGCACGTGGGAAGAGTGGGGTAAATCCCGGAGGTGCGGGGCCACACGTGGAGCCGAGCTCATGGCGTCTGCGTGGGAGTCAGTGTCACTGCTGGGCTCGTGGGTTCTCACACTTGGGTGGGCATTGGAATCACCTGGGGGTTGAAAAAATTCAGTGCCTGGTTCTGTGCCCAAGTGAAAGTTGAAAGTGAAAGTTGCTCAGTTGTGTCTGAGTCTGTGACCCCATGGAGTCCATGGGATTCTCCAGGCCAGAATACTAGAGTAGGCAACCATTCCCTTCTCCAGGGGATCTTCCCAGCCCAGGGATCGAACCCAGGTCTGCCACATTGCATGTGGACTCTCTACCAGCTGAGCCACAGGGGAAGCCCAAGAACACTCTGTGCCCAGAGGTTTGACTTATGGGTCTGGCGGGTGCCTTGGGCATTGGGATTTTTAAAACCTCTCCAGAGGACTCTGGCCTTCAGCAAAGATTGAGAACCATGGGCCTAGAAGATGCCCGGTTTCTGTCTTTTCTGATGCTCTTTGCTGCTGGGGCAGCAGGCTTATAGGGACTTTGGTTTGGAAGCCTCCTTCTTGAGTGAGGGGCAGAAGCCTCAAAGCTCACCCAGAGAGTGCTCAAGCCTTCGGTGTGCTGGATTCCTCTCTCAGAGGGCTGGAAAGTAAAATCCCAGTGTTCCTTTGAGAAAATGCATCCTGAGACTTCTTTCTGTCATACAGAAAATCTGAAGTATATTCTCTCTGAACTCAAATAGGCAAAAAGAAAAAAATAAACAACAGCATCCAGATGCAGGCACACTTCCAAGTGACTGGAAAATGCTGTGAGATGATACTGATTAAGGTGTCTCCAGGAGGAGCCTGGTGGGCTGCAGTCCATGGGGTCGCTAAGAGTTGGACACGACTGAGCGACTTCCCTTTCACTTTTCACTTTCATGCATTGGAGAGGGAAATGGCAACCCACTCCAGTGTTCTTGCCTGGAGAATCCCAGGGGCTGGGGAGCCTGGGGGGCTGCCGTCTATGGGGTCGCACAGAGTCGGACACGAGTGAGCGACGCAGCAGCAGCAGCAGCAGGCTTGAGACTTGACCCGAAATTACTGTTGGGAACAGAAAAGGAAGGAAAGGAGAGTACACTCTCAATTACGGGTCCAACGGTCAGAACTGTGCACCACCCTGACTTAAGCGGAGCTTTTCCCTTTTGTTTTCGGGGTGTCCAGGGAATATCAGATGGTATGGAGCTGCATAAATGGGAGGAAACATAGCTCTTACTTGTGTGTGTGTGTGTGTGCACCTGCTCAGTCATGTCTGACTCTTTGCTGCCCCATGGACGGCACCCCACCAGGCTCCTCGGTCTATGAATGTTTCCAGACAAGAACACTGGAGCGGGTTTCCATTTCCTCCTCCAGGGGATCTTCCCGACCCAGGCTCGAACGTGCGGCTCCTGCATTGGCAGGAGGATTCTTTCCCACTGCACCTCCTGGGGATTGCTGATAGGAAGCGCTGGCCTTCAGTAATTCCCAGCTGTTTTTCTCAGTCCGTAAAATAGGAGTCACACTGTGGCTTCTACTCCAAAATAAGACACAGTGCGATACAGGACATTTACTTCCTCACAAGAAACTGCCTCCCGTGTCTGCATTTTAGTTTGGAGTGACTGAGAAGGGGCGTCTTCACCTCAGCACCAACCAGAGAAAAGTCGGGAAGTCGCAGTGGGTGCCCCGGCAGGCCCAAGAGGCGGGAGCAGGCTTGTGCAGCGCGGCTCCGAAGGACGTGCCCACGGGTCTAGTGGTGGCGGTTGCTCGCTCACCAGGTCGTGTCCAACGCTGCGACCCCAGGGACTGTAGCACGCCAGACCCCGTGGGGCTTTCCAGGCAAGGATACTTGGAGTGGGTCTCCGTTTCCTTCTCCAGGGGATCTTCCCGGATCAGGGATCGAACCTGCGTCTCCTGCATGGGCAGGCGGATTCTTTACCCCCGAGCCACCAAGCGTGCCCCCCATATTTAGACATGCTGGTAACACACGGGTTCTGAACAGACCCGAGGCAGGGCCCGAGAGTGTCTCCATTCTGGGTGATGCTGATGGTGCTCTTCCCCGGCTCACCCTCGAGAGGCCCGTCAGTCCCCGACATCTGCGGGTGTGAATCTTAGTGTAGCGGGAAGGATACAGGAGGCGATGGAGGAGACCTGCGTGTGGCTGCCTCTGTGCAGGCAGTGCGTGGAATCATAATTTTTTGACTTTGAGTTCATGTGGCCCCAAGCAACTTGGTGTGATCAATGTCTGTGTTCTCGACTGCTCTTTTTATAGATACTAATTTTTATATGCTCTCCATCCTCCGCATGACCTTGAGGCAAGCCCAAGTATAAAAATGTAGCTTTTTTCTCTCCACTAATATTTCCCCATTTTTATTGAATTCTGGCATGTGAGCCTCCGACCTTTCTCTGCGATTCGATCTAATTTATCTTTGGAGTCTTTCTTATCTGCATGTGCAGCTAGGTCTCTTTAATCTGGTGCCTACCTTGGTAATTAAAAAAAATATCTCTAGGTAAATGGTGAAATTATTCAAAATAATCATCTGGCTGACCTCATCCTTATGGGTGATTGGTGGAAATGTTGGGGCAAAATAAACCTGCCAACACGGTTGTGAATAAGATCCTTTGCTTACATTGTCTTCCCAATAGAGAAAGTTTTGTTTTGCCACTCTGAATCGGGGGCTGTGCTGTGCTTTCCTGATCGTTTCATAACGTGCTCACACATTATTTAAGGTTTGTAAAGTTTAAGAATAGACGTAGTTTTGTGTGTTCTAATTTAAATGTAGAGTTTGGAAAAGGAAGAGAGTTTTTTAAAACGTGGTTGTGACATGTTTATGATAAATATGTGAAAATGGAGCCTGTGATTATGCTGGTGGTGTGTGTATATTGTACCTTGTCAACAAGAAAGCTCTTACGTTTTTGTGTTTCATATGGTATTTTCTTCCTTTAAAAAAATTGAGAGCTGATGATGTCTCTCGGAGACTTCAACACGTTCTGGCTTAAAATAGTCCTCTGTAACTGGGCTTCTTCCAGCAGTTTCCACGGCAGGCCTGTTGAAATGGAGCTGGTTGGCTTATCGGGGTGCATCAGAATCCACCTGGAAGGCTTGTTAACATACAGAGCGCCGGGCTCCGTCACCGGTTTCTGGTTCCGGAGGTCTCTGGTGAGGCTGGGGGACTTGCTGTTCCTCTGCTGCCAACTGTTGCCAGTGCTGCCGGCTGAGGTACCGCCTTTGAGAACCACTGCGGAGTCAGCCCGTGCTACGTGCTGACCAAGGCCAGCTGCATATATGTTGCATCTCCTGGGGGCCTGTCAGAAGTCAGCATCCAGGGGCCCCTCCTGCACTGTTGGTGGGAATGTGGACTGGTGCAGCCACTGCGGAGGACAGTATGGAGGTCCTTAAAAAAGCAGAAACAGAGCCACCGTGTGCCCCCGCAACCCCACTGCTGGGCATATATCTGGAGAAAAGACACGGCCCCGGAAGATATGTGCACCACACCCCAGTGCTCACTGCAGCCTTGCTCACAATGGCCAAGACAGGGAAGCAACCTAAGTGTCCACCAGCAGAGGAATGGATGAGAAGGAGGCGGTGCACACGATGGAATCCTACTCGGCCGAGAAACGAATGCCATACGGCCACGTGCAGCCACGTGGATGGACTCAGCGTGCAGAGCCACCCTGAGTGAAGTAAGTCAGACAGAGAAGGAGACATATGACATCCTTTATATGTCGAGTCTGAAAAATGATGCAATGAACGTACTGACAAAACAGAAGGAGACCCAGAGACTCAGAAAGCGAACTCATGGTTGCCCGGGGAGGGGATAGCTAAGGACTTTGGGAAGGCCATGTGCACACTGCCGTATCCAGAATGGTAAACCAGCAAAAACCTATTGTATAGAACAAGGGACTCTGCTCAGCGTTAGCTGCCAGCCTGAACGGAAGAGGGTTTGAGGAAGACTGGATTTCTGATTACGTCTGCCTCAGTCCCTTCACTGGCCACCTGAAACTATCACAACATTATTGGCTAAATGGCAGCCCACTGCAGTCTTCTTGCCTGGAGAATCCCCTACACAGAAGAACCTGGCAGGCTACAGTCTATGGGGTCGGGCACGACTGAGTGACTAAGCGCACACATACCCCAATACAAAATGTTTTAAGGATTAAAAAAAAAAGAAACGCAGCATCTTAGGCTCCATCCCAGACCTACTGAATCAGAATCTGCATTTTAACAAGGTCCCACGTGATTGCTGGGACTTCCCAGGTGGCCCAGTGGTGAATAATCTGCCTGCCAGTGAAGAGGCTGCAGGAGGCGTGGGTTGGATCTCTGGGTCGGGAAGATCCCCTGGAAGAGGAAATGGCAATCCCCTCTGGACAGAGGAGCCTGGTGGGCTACAGTCCACGGGGTCGCAGAACATTCAGACACGGCTGAGTGACTGAACATCAACGATAGCCATCTTTCTGGCAGCATCCTCTCTGGCGAGCTGAGGGCCACCTGGTCACGGCTGAACTCGCTGAGATGAGTTTCACTCTGTATTGCTCCAAGAAATAATTTTTGATCACTTTCTTAATTCTGGAGAAAATGACATTTATTTTAAATCACTCACCTAAGAAGTATAGTGAAATTACAAATTGTTTATAATTTTAAAAAAGGAGCTCATCTCATCAGATTCATTCATTGCACATTCTGCCCTAAAGTTTTGCAAGTACTCGGGAGACCATGGCAGACAGATGAGCCTATAGACGGGAGATTGGGACAGAGGGCCATTTCGCTGTGGATTCTTCTCCAACTTCCTCAACAGCCACAAGACTGTGTAATGAAACCTGAAGTCCATAATTATAATCTGGAGGCATTGTCTAATCCAGGAGAAAGCGAACACCGACAGAAAACTGGAAGAGCTAGAAAGTTCAGTGAGTTAGAACCCAAAGTGTCCCCTTCCTGAGTAAATGGAAATTACCTAATGCATTTCCTTTCTTTCAAATTGAGTAAGTGACAAACATTCGGAATTCTTAGGTGTTACTTCCTTTAAAGAGGAAAATAGTGCCTGACATCGGCAAGTATATTTTCTGCCCTTGTTTCCCAGGGATTACAAGCTAAAAACAGAGGAGCTGTAGACGGGAGAGAAGCACTGTAGAAAGGCAGTCAGAGCCTCTAGACGGCACAGTAGCGCTGCCAAAGCTTAAGGCGCTTATTTAGTTGTGTGCCAGCTGCCAGGGTAAGCAATGCCACAAAGAAAGCAGGGCACACCTTCGAAAGGTACTTGTTTCACCTGAAGATTTGTAGGGGAGGGGACAGTGTTACACAATCTGACTAGTAATTTATGTTGGACATTCTGCTTATATTCAAACAAACAAGTTATTTATGGACTAGGCAGAAACTTGTGTACCATTCTTTTTGGTGTCTGTATATCAATTTTCACATGAGGCTTAAAGAAATTGGGTTTTTGTGGCTGGCTACTGTGGGTTATGGGCTTCCCAGGTGGCCTGCTGGTAAAAAATCTGCCTGTCAATGCAGGTGATGCAGGGGAGGTGAGTTCTGTCCCCCGGTGGGCAGGACCCCCTGGAGGAGGGCATGGCAGCCCACTCCAGCATTCTTCCTGGAGAAGCCCATGGACAGAGGAGCCTGGTGGGCTGCAGTCCTTGGGGTCACAAAGAGTCAGACAGAACTGAATAACTGAGCATGTGTGCACGCCCTGTCGGTTATGTAGGGACCTAGGCTTTGATTCCTTTTATACTCTAGAAATACAAGTGTCAAAAGCATTAAGAAGAATGTCTTAACATATTAGGTAATCTTTCCAGAAATTACCTTTATTGAGGCGTCACTTTTTTGGGGGCTCCAAAATCACTGCAGATGGTGACTGCAGCCATGAAATTAGAAGACACTTACTCTTTGGAAGAAAAGTTATGACCAACCTAGATAGTATATTCAAAAGCAGA
>SJYF01000760.1:1853933-1866338 GCA_006410515.1 Procapra przewalskii
TAAGGAGTTCATGATCTGAGCCACAGTCAGCTCCTGGTCTTGTTTTTGCGGACTGTATAGAGCTTCTCCATCTTTGGCTGCAACGAATAGAATCAATCTGATTTCGGTGTTGACCATCTGGTGATGTCCATGTGTAGAGTCTTCTCTTGTGTTGTTGGAAGAGGGTGTTTGCTATGACCAGTGTGTTCTCTTGGCAAAACTCTATTAGTCTTTTGCCCTACTTCATTCCGCATTCCAAGGCCAAATTTGCCTGTTACTCCAGGTGTTTCTTGACTTCCTACTTTAGCATTCCAGTCCCTTATAATGAAAAGGACAGCTTTTTTGGGTGTTAGTTTTTGTAGGTCTTCATAAAACCGTTCAACTTCAGCTTCTTCAGCGTTACTGGTTGGGGCATAGACTGGGATAACTGTGATATTGAATGGTTTGCCTTGGAGATGAACAGAGATCATTCTGTCATTTTTGAAGTTGCATCCAAGTACTGCATTTTGGACTGTTTGGTTGACCATGATGGCTACTCCATTTCTTCTGAAAAATTCCTGCCCGCAGTAGTAGATATAATGGTCATCTGAGTTAAATTCACCCATTCCAGTCCATTAGTTTCATTGCAAGTAACAGAGACCACTTTTAACAAACTTTGTTGTTCTTGGAGTGGGGGAGAATGTATTTTAAGGAAGCTTCAGTGCCTAACTTGCTGTGTCCTATTCTCTGAATCCCAAATCTGTATTCCCAAGGAAGATAATCGGGCATGTGTAGCTTGGGTTAGGTATACCCCCTTCCTCCAGTCAGCCCAGGCTCGGAGAGCAAGGTGACATGTAATAAACATGGCAGCCTGCAGGAGAGTGTTCCAGTGATCAGAGGGCTGATCAGGGAGGAAAACCTGACCCCGACGTGGCGGGGTGCACACACGCTCTACTGGGCGGTTCCCGGGCGGGTTTGCATAGAGGGGAGGGGAGATGGCCGTCAGGGCAGGGGTCTTTCTGGGGACTCCAGCTGGAGGGTTGGGGAATGTCCTCGGAAGAGGAGGAGGATGTGGAAGGTGCAGGGGAGAGCATAATGGGAGGTGAGTTTTGCCTGTGTCTGGGTGATGTCAACCAGCAGTGTTCTGGGAAGTCTCTAGGTCCCTGAGCTCCAAAGGGCATCGGTGGCTCAGGGTCTTAAGACCGCAAGAGCCTGTCTTATTGATGGCTGGCACAGGCCAGGTGGAGTTCTGTGGGGTATGCAAAGCAGCTTGTTTCTAAATGACCGAAAATCTGCTTGTCTGGGCTAGTTTTAAAATAATTGGATATGTACAGATTTGAGTTTGGCATCAGCAGGCTTTTGAGCTACAGGGTCTCAGAGTTCAGTGAAGAAATGAACAACCTATGGGCCAATATGCATGGGTCATCTGCAGCTCATTTGTGTGACACCTGGGAGCACCCCTGTTGATCTTCGTAGCGGCGAGGGCCGTGGCACGGAGATGAGTTTCCACGGAAAGCTGGGGCTTCCGCAGTTGCTCTCTCAGCCCCTGTTACGCTGAGCCCACTCAGCGTTACAGATGTTGGTGTGCCTGCCATCTCCTGGAAGCTTCCTGGCATACTTATCCATGTGTTAGCTGGAGGACCCTAAACCTATATAACGTGGAGAATACGGAGCAGAGTTTGTTGGGCAAATGAATGAATGAATGAGTGAATGAGTGAATGAATGCTTCTTTCCTTCTCTGAAATGCCCTGCTTCTGTCTAAAAGCTGCTCATGCAGGGTCAGCTCCCCGGCGACACTTTCCCTGATTGGTCTTCATTTTTTTTCTGGGCTCCTCTGTTCCACTGGGTTGACACAGTGGTTACGTCTGTACGCCTACGGAAATTGCAAGCTTCTAGAAGGCTGGGGCTACAGCCTCCATCTCTTTAACCTTCCACACGGCTGGGGTCGTGCCCTGCCCGGGGAGTGCAGAATGCTTGCCTGTTCGGTTGGGCGTGTGCTAGGCGAGGCCCTGGTCCTCACATGGGTGGGGGGAGCCCCCTGACGGCTCACCTGGAGAGTCAGGACGGCAGCTGTGCTTCAGGAGAGCCTGGGTGGCCAAGCAGAGGACCCAGGGCGGCCGGCCCCCAAGGGGCAGCTCAGACAGGAGGCCAGGGGCAAAGTCGGTGCCGGGAGAGCGTGGGGGAGGGCGGGTGAGGTCCGCGGCTGGGTCCAGGTCAGCAGTTCAGGACTGATACCGTGAAGGGGGCCCTGGCCAGAGTGTGTGCTTTAGAGTGCGTGCGGCAGGCTGACCCGGTTCCCACCCCAAAGCCTGAAATGCACTGGGAGGCCACTGAGCACCGTTGTGTTTGCTTGACTCCAGTTGTTGTTCAGTCGCCAAGTCATGTCCAACACTTTTTGACCCCCATGGACTGTAGCCCGCGAGGCTCCTCTGTCCATGGGATTCTCCAGGCAAGAGTACTGGAGCGGGTTGCCATTTCCTTCTCCAGGGGATCTTCCGGACCCGGGGATTGAACCCACATCTCCTGCATCACAGGCGGATTCTTTACTACCGAGCCACCGGACTCCTCGGTGCCATCCTAATTACAGAAGACAGAACTTCTGTGACAGCAGAAAGACAAGTTCCTGCCTGTAGAAAACCAAGTGTGTGTTCTTCCTGTAATTTCGCTTGCTTTATTTACTGCCGCAACTTGCAGGAGCAGAAGCTTCCATTTCCATCTGGCCTGTGTGCGTATATCAAAGATTAAAGCATCGGAGAGAGGAGAGACTTTGGCCAGATCCCATTTTTCTAAAGCTCAAAGTCCCTGAAGTGTTTATCTGCACAGATAGCCGTCTCTGCGCTCAGTGTCTGCACACAAATAAAAAGCCCTTCTGGGGGCAGGTGCTTCACCAACGGCGATGCTGTCTGCTTCCCTGATATGTGCAACTTGTGGGTGAAGTAACTGCTCTTCTCTAATAGTTTGGGTGCTTACTTGGGACAGTTTGAAAGCTGGGTGTTATTGTTTGTCTCTGCCCACTCCTGATGGCATTTGGAAATCCCTGCAGCCATTTGGAGTGGTGTGCCTTTTGACTGATGCCCCGACAGAGATAAGGGGCGTGCGTGCTCCTGAATCCCAGTGGCGACCACGCCGTCACAGTTATGGCTCCTTACGCAGTCCTTGGGTACCAGGGGCCAGAGGAGTGCTTTGTGTTGCAGCCTGACAGCCTCAGCATTCACGACTGGTCGTTCTAAAAGCCAAGCCTTTAACTGCTCGTTACGTGTGTTATTTTAACAGTTAGGCGTCTTTGAATACGTGCTGGTTGGCGGGTTTCCACCAAAATGATCTTCCCTGTATTTGAAACACTTCTGAAAAGTAAAGCTTCGTGCCTTCCTAAGTGACAGTGTGTGCCGTACGTCAACAGTGGTGAGCTTATTCCCAGTGCCCTAAATCTTGGGAAGAAATGTTTTTCTACCCTTGTCCAAAGCAGATTTTCTGTCTAGAACTAGCCCTTCAGAATAATATGGAACACGCTCAGCCGGGAATGTTTTGCCATCTCTGTGCTGTTGAGATGACAAACAGATGCCGATCAGCTTAAAACTCTTGGGCCCCCCTCTTTACGGAGAGCGCCGCAGATGGGTGGAGGCCGCGGAGCGAGGCTCGTGGAATGGCAAGCGCGCAGATGGAGTGGGGACGACAGAATTCCTCGAGAGCGCGAGCCGAGTGTGTGAGGAGCTGAAATTAGCCGCGGCGTGCGAGGCAGCGTGGGAGTGGGGAGCGACAGCAGGCTCTGCTGCCGACAACGCGCGCGACCTCGGCCGACTTCTCGGGGCCCCCGTCTCTGTAGCGAGGCCTGGTTCCAGCTGATGATGTCCTTTCTGAGGTCCGAGACGCTCGGCTCTCAGAACTCGTGATAAGGAACATTCCTTGGCAATTTAATTGCACTTAATGGAAGTAACGTTGCTGTTGTCTGGGCATGTGATTTATGCAGAGGTTCGCCCTGGGGAGGAGGTGAGGAGAGTCCTGAGTTTACAACTGCAGACGCCGAGGTCTCGAATCCGAGTGATGCCGAGGGCCGAGGGCAAATGCATTGATGCTGGCCGGCCCCTCTGACCTGTGGCAGAAAAGCCCCACCGGGGCAGCGTTGCTCCGCTGTCCCAGCCGTGCGGGTCTGTGTGCCTGGAGGGGAGGCCTGCTCACCTGCCTGGGAGGACAGCCTCCCCCACGCCCCATCCTCCCCTTCTCTCACCCACCTCTTTCCGCTTCCCGAGCACCTTCTCCTCCCTCTGGCTCATCTCCTTAGCATCTTCTTTCCCATTATCAGCGTCTTCACCTGGTTTTCCAGCCGTGTTTTCCCGTGAGCTTCTGGCACCCTGGGGAAAAAACAAAGATACGGCGTGTTCCCTTCCCTTGCAGTTCCTCTGGAAATTCAACCAGCTTTTCTGTTAGTGTCGGGAATGGTGTGTGTGTGTGTGTCGGAGAGAAAGAGAGGGGAAGAGTGCCACAGTTGGTGTGGCAGCACTTAAGCCCTGAGGACGGGGCTCAGTTCCGCGGGTGCTGCGTCGTGGGGGCAGGGCTTGAGGAAGCCGAGACTGCCTGGGATCTTGTATTTCAGGCTTATCACTTTTGCCACGCGAGAGTCCGTCCCCAAGCCACCTGGCAGGCCTTGCTACCCCGGCCTGAGGGGTCAGAACATGCCACCCCCAAACCTGCCGCTCCAGCCTGTTGATCACTTGGAGCTGAAGGCACCCGAGAAGCAGTGGCTTCAGGGAGGGCGTTCTGCCCTCCCCATCTCCACTTCCGAGCAGAGCCTGGGCTTCCTGGGAGAAAGGCGTCCCACTCTACCAGGAAGAGGGAACGTTCTTATCGTTGGAGAAGGGGAGTTAAAGCCGCGGTGGGTCTGCACAGAGACACCTTTTTCCTAGAATAACCCTTCTCTCCCATTCGTTTCCCGCATATACTTCCAATCCCTTTCCCATGAACCCATTTTTCCTTTATTGTGTCCCATCTCTGTAGTTTTATCACTCTTTGTTAGAAGTGTATGAACCCCTGGGTCTAACTGATTCTTTGGGTGCCGTTTCTTTCTGTAAAGTCACCTGTCCCATGTAAAAATATTAACATCAAGTACAGTTTGCGTGTTCATTCTTCTGTTAATCTGGCTTTTGTCAGTTTAATTCACAGGTTCCAGGCACAGAACCAAAGAGGGTAGAGGAGAAGCCTTTCGTCCTCTAGAGAGCCCACGCAGCTGGCTACGTGCCCAGTGCCCCTCCTCTGTCCGTGCTCTGCTCTGGAGCCATACAGAGTTGCTTGTTTTGTGGGCGTTGCAGGCAGATGGCTGAGAACAGGGGTCTGCTGTTTTCCGAAAGCAGCATGCTGCCCTTTTATGCCTCCAGTGAATCTGCACTGTCCATGTGAGGACCACAAACCTCATTAAGGTTAATTTAGGTCTAGGATCTTTAGGGGATGACCTTTAGGCTGCTGAACTCTGAGTGAATGTGATTTTTAATGTGAATTGTAAGCCAGGCAGGTTTTCTGAGAGCCCTGACCCCAAGAATGATCTGAATGTGAGTTGAGGGACAGTCTGGACATTCAGGATGCCTCCAGGCCCGCTGTGCCTAGCTGTGCAGTTTGGGGATGGCGTGTATGGGGCTTCTCTCATGACTCAGTAGCAAAAAATCCACCTGCAGTGCAGAAGACATGGGTTCCATCCCTGGGTTGGGAAGCTCCCCTGGAGGAAGAGCTGGCAACCCATTCCAGTATTCTTGTCTGGAGAGTCCCATGGACAGAGGACCCTGGTGGACTACAGTCCATGGGGTCTCAAAGAGTCCGACACAGCTGAGCAACTGAACACTGTTGTATCCGAGCAGAAGTATACTTTGGAGAAAAATCTAGTGGTGGAGAACTTGGCCATTCATTTCAATCTGTGATTTCAAAGTCATAGAATTTCCACGTTCTGAAAACGCACTGTCGTTTTGGACGTGCCCATGACAAGTGGTCACATAGCTTCTGGGAACTTAGGAGGAGCTGCTCACGCCCTTGGCCTTTGTGCTTGAAGATGTGAACTGGCGAGACGCACGGCCAGGCCAGAGGGCAGCAGGGGTCCTGGGCTTACGCTGGACATGCAGTCCCATCTGCTCAGCTGAGGCTGCCTGCAGTGTGTCTGCAGGGCTCTCTCTGGTTCCATGAATACTGTGGGATTTTTTTTCTGGATCCTTGTTGTGGGTGTTGGAACTGAAGTCAGTTCTCAAAGCAGATCCCAGATTTTGTTGATGAGGAGAGGCAGTGTGAAGAGTATTGGGAGCTAGGGGGTGTGGGTTCGAGCCCGGCCCTGCCATCACGGCAGTGAGACCCTGCGTGAGTCACACGCCTCCTCGATCGTCACCATCTCTGCCTGCACGCTGAGGAATTCCCTCCCACTCCCAGCTTTTCTCCACGCATCCCCGTTTGCACGTAGGAGTGGGAGTCCCGTCTCATGGGAAGGCCTGCCTGCCAGTTTTCATCTGCCTCTTGTCTGTGTGGGTCCCATGAGGGGGAAGGAGGAGGGATCCAGACTGAGTGGTGAATGAGAGCTGAGGAACACGGGGAATGCCTTTCCCCATGAAGCCTGTGTTTGCGAAACGAGATAAAAATACAACGATCCTTTGAAATCTCCCAAGAAGTTTCTTCAGATGGAAAAATACCATTAGAAGTAGGCAGGCAGTCGCTGAAGGTTTCGAGAATGATGGTTGGCACTTTTCAATTTCCACTAGAAATTAAACTCTTTCTTTATTTCGCAAATGTTTAGGTGTCACACACTGGAATAGATGCAGCCATGAACAGAACAGACAAAATCCTCACCCTCCTGGGACGGACAGACTAGTGGAGAGATGCACAGTGAGCAGAGTAGATACTATATGTCGTTTGCAAATAGTTGTAAATGCTGTGGAGAAGGACATACTTTTTTTTTTTTCCGTTGGCTGTGCCACAGAGCTTGCGGAATCTTAGTTCCAGTGTGCAGGATCTTTCGTTGTGGCTTGCATACTCTCAGCTGTGGCATGTGGAATCGTAGTTCCCTGACAAAGGATCGAACCTGTACCCCTGCAGAAGCATGGAGATCTTACCAACAGGCTGCCAGGAATTCCCCAGAAGGACTTTATATATATATATATATTTGGTGACAACCATTGAATTTTATTTTATTATATACAAATATCAAGGGTTAAAAATATCTTAAAAGAGTCAAGGATGGAGAATAAAGTGAAGCCATTTATTCATGCAGATTATTTTAAATAATCATCAATTCTGTGTGTTTATGAAGAATGGATCCTTTTAAAATTTATTTAAAAATATAAAACATTTAAATTAGCTCTGGGATTTGCCTTTGAAGTGACATGTTAAAGTGTGTAGATGTACTAGTTTTTCCAATCAGTTCAGTTCAGCCGCTCAGTCGTGTCTGACTCTTTGCGACCCCATGGACTGCAGCACGCCAGGCCTCCCTGTCCATCGCCAACTTAGTTTCCTCAAACTCATGTCCATCGAGTCGGTGATTCCATCCAACTGTCTCATCCTCTGTTGTCCCCTTCTCCTCTCGCCTTCAGTCTTTCCCAGCATCAGGGTCTTTTCCAGTCAGTCAGCTCTTCAAATCAGGTGGCCAAAGTATTGGAGTTTCGGCTTCAGTGTCAGTCCCTCCAGTGAACACCCAGGACTGATCTCTTTAGGATGGACTGGTTGGATCTCAAGAATCTCCTCCAACACCACAGTTTTTCCAACAGAAGAAAGGAGAATTAAAAAACAATAAAATTATTATAAAATAAAATAAACAATGTAAAGAAAAAAGGGGTGTCAAGGACATATACTATTTTTTTAAGGACATATACTTTTAAAGGACCAACTGATGGGAATTGTTTTATTCTTGCCATGTGCAAAGCCTGTCGTTTGGAGAGGTGACGTGGTGATGCCTAGCGTCATAAGGTCGCAGGCCGCGTGGTGTTCAGATCATTCAGCCCCGCCACAGATGGCAGCGTCACAGCCAGCTGTGGACAGGCGGTCCGCCGGCTCGTTCACGTCCCAGTCTGGACTGGTCGTCAGAGGCCCGGGAGTCTGCTCAGAGCACGTCCGCCTGTGGTCTGGCGACCTTGGGCAGGACACTCACTGCCCGTTGATGCCTCAGGTTCCTCCTGAGTGAAGTGAGAGGCTGGGGTGGCCTTGATGTCCTCTGCTCTGGCCGAGTCCTCTTTTTCCGAATGTGTCCCTCTCCTGCCATCACGTTCCGCATCCATCGGACCAGACTCTCTCTGAGATGGTAGAGGTCGAGACGGCGTGTGGGGAGCTGATGCTCTGGACACTGTGATGCCCAGGATGTGCTCTGATCTCTAAACAGCGTGTTCCAGATGCCCAAGGGGCTTCCTCGGAGGCTCAGTGGTAAAGAATCTGCCTGGCAATGCAGGGGATGCGAGCTTGATCCCTGGGTCCAGGAGATCCCCTGGAGGAGGGCATGGCAACCCACTCCCGTGTTCTTGCCTGGAGACTCCCATGGACAGAGGAGCCTGGTGGGCTACAGTCCATGGGTCGCAGTCGGACACAGCTGAGTGACTGAGCAGGCACGCACACTCGGTCCCGTGACAGGGACAGCGGTGCCTTCTGTGAGCGTGTAACACTGCTCACCCGCCTTCAGCGGCGTGTGCTTTGAGCAGAACCACAGGTGTGGGGGCTGCTCTGTAGACAGAGCTCCTATCGTCCCTGGCTAGGCCCCTCAGGGCCCGTGGTTCCAGATGCTCAGAGGCACGTTACCTCTGAGGGTGCGTGAAGGTGTCGCTTCTGATGCCGTACTGACTGGTCCATATTAGCACTGGGCGTCGCACACTCCACCCCCTGAGGCAGAGACACCGCCTTGTGGCCCCGGGCATGGAGCCTGGCATCTCGACGGTCTAATTTTGGCTTGGCTGTTACATGCATACCTCATTGCATTGTGCTTCCAAGATTTTTTCTTTTTTTAAAATTTTTTTAACCAATTGAAGGTTTGTGGCAACCCTGCAACAAGCAAGTCTTTGGGGGCCATTTTTCCTCGTTTGCCCACTTTGTGTCTCTGTGTCACGGTGTGGTAATTCTCGTGGTATTTCAGACTTTTTCGGTGTTCTTATATTTGTCACGATGATCAGTGGTCTCTACTCTTACAATTGTGAAAGGATTATGGCTTGCTCACGGCTCCCAGTGATGGTTAGTGTTCTTTTTAGCAATACGCAAGGTATGTGTGTTACTGTTTTAGACAATGCTATTGCCCACCGAATAGACCCCCATATAGCATAAACACAGCCCTACCAGCCCTGGGAAGCCAGAGTTCCTGTGATGCGCTTTATCTGGGTGGTCTGGAACCAAGCCCCAAATACCTGTGAGGTGGGCCTGTGTTAACTTCTGGGGAGTTGAGGCAAGTCACCTCGGATGCCTGGATATCAGGCTGCTTATTGACCAGGTGAGGTTATAATAATAACCATTTGTACTTCCCAGGCAGGTTTTTAGGCTTCAGTCTATAAATGCTTCTGAGAGCTATTTTTAAATGTGTGAGTCCCAGGCTTCAGTCACTACATACGAGCACATTCTTTGTTTTTTTTAGCGAGTGTGAAGTTCTCGCCCTGCTCCTCATGGTTTAATAGCGGGAGTGCTGATGAGCAGGGTGTGGCAAACGCCTGTTAACGTTACTCGGATAACCGTGGGTTAAGGAACGAACGAGGATTGGCCTTTCTGGCTGTTTCTGAACGAGTCACATGCTTCCCATCGTTTGCGTAGGTCAGCAGTGTGACCTACGTAAAGTTGGGGTTGGTCTCTTAAGGAATACGACTTGGGCTTTCTCCTTATGATGAAGTTAAGGTGGGCTGATGTACGCCTTGCAAGCGAGCAGAAGGACCTTTTCAGCAAAGCGCTTGCTCAATTAGGGAGCTGTTAATTGAGCATCGGTTTGGGGCTACGGGCAAATTCGCAGCCTTCCCAAGTGTCTCCTGGCCTGCAGGGGCTCTGCGAAAGCTGTCTTCATCTGTCCCTGCTGCGTTCCGTTGGTGGGGTCACGCGATAGCTGCGTCTCACCTTACTGACTTGGAGTTCCAGTGAGCCCAGTGCTTGCTGGGATTGGGTATTTTCAGATCTTTGCTCTTGTCCTGTGAGACGGACTTCTGGGCTCACTTGACCGACTGCTTAATCAGCTGCTGTCCACGCTGCGTAAAGCAGATGGGTTCAGGGACAGTGTCTTATTAGCTGTGTAATTTTAGGCAACTAACAGACTACAGCAAGTGAGCAAACACCACGCGCTTCCCTGGCGGCTCAGACGGTAAAGAATCCGCCTGTAGTGTAGGAGATCCGAGTTCGATCCCTGAGTCGGGAAGACCCCCTGGAGGAGGGCATGGCAACCCACTCCAGTATTCTTACCTGGAGGATCCCATGGGCCGAGGAGCCTGGTGGGCTACAGTCCATGGGGGTTGCAAAGAGTGGGAAGCGACTGAGCGACTGACACGCACACACAGACACCACGCTCACAAACAGCACCGAGACTCCTGTGGGCACGCCACACCTCCACTCACTCTCAGGCTGCAGGGGAGAGATGCGACCGCCACAGCTCAGCCAGGCAGAGGCCGTGCAGGGGGCTGAGTCAGACCAGACGTCTCTTCCAGCCCTTGGTTGTGCCCACCTTTATGTGGTTTCTCTGCCGGGGACGGAGATCATTCTAGACCTCTAGGATTCCTGGAGGCCTGTCAGGGGACAGAATGCTTCGTGACAAGGTCTTGTCAGGTTTGGAGGCTGCTGGGATACATGTGGGTCAGATCTGGGGGCTCTAGAAGGACTGAGCGACTGGGAGGCGGTGACATTGGGATTGGGAAGTGGGTCTTGAGGGCCGCAGTCGCCTTGACAGGGAAGTTAGCCTGGCCACGTCCTAAGCTGTCAGCCTGTTTGTTTATTGCTTTGGCTGTGCTGAGTCTTCTCTGCTGCACCTGGGCTTTCTCCAGTTGCAACAAGTGGGGGACGCTCTCCAGCTGCAGCAAGTATGGGGGCTTCTTGCCGTGGTGGCTTCTCCCGTGGCTGAGTATGGGTTCTAGAGCTCAGCTGCCCCACAGCATGTGGGATCATCCTGGACTAGGGATCGAACTGCTGTCCCCTGCATTGCAAGGCAGGTCCTTAACCACTGGACCATCAGGGCATCCCACGGCGTCATCTGAAGAAGTTTATACCGAGAAGAGGGTCTTGCCAAGCAGCCTGCAGCCACTCCTTGGAGATTTTCTGCAGACTTGGGGCTCTGATTGGGATAAAGGCGGCAGGGAAACAAGGAAGGCGCGTCCGTCCACTGGTGAGAGGCCCAGGTTGTTGTGGACGCTCTAACCCTCTCTCACACAGAGCCGTGGCTCTCTGCCCTGCCCTGGCTCTCTCTGGCGCCCTTGGGAAGATCTCCAGTTTCCATACACTGGAGCGCATTGCAGGGCAGTCCACTGGGATTTATTGCCAGGACAGATCCAGCAGGAATGCTATCGTTTTGTTCTCCCGGCGAATCAATAGGTTGGTACAAGATTGCTCACTTCTGTCACACCCATTCCCCATTGCCAAGTGTGTTGGCGTCAGCACGCGCAGCGTTTGGACCACCCCGTGGTGTGGCAGGCTGCCTGCGACCGTGTAAGGTGGATTCTTGACACACGGTTTTGGAAGTGGGCTAACACAGCACCTTGGATTTCAGTCTTGCAGGGGCTGGCATCCCCTGAATGCATGTGAGTGGATTAGTGATCACGTGATCCTTAGCTTGTATATTCCCTGGCTGAGTGACCCAGTTAGCCCTGGCCCAGGGACAGAATGAGCAAGGCTCGCTGGGCACTGTCAGGAAGCCCTCCCTGCTGGGCTGCAGGCTCCTGCCAGCCTGCTCATGGGCACACACGAGAAGGGAGAGAGCCCCTGCTGCTGGCTTGGCCCTGGGTCACTTCCTTTCCAGCTATGTGGATAAACAGAAAGAAGTAAAGAATCCAGTGGGCTTAGTGTTAGAGCTTGTTTCATGGCGTGACGTATGTCTTTTGGAAGGAGCCGCTGTGCATGGTCTTCTGATTTTTTCATCCACTTGTTACCCAAACTTGAAACATTTATGGGTTAATAGGTCCAGGGAGGAATGAGTCATTATTGCATCCTTATGTGTGCCCAGGCTGAGCTTCGGAGAGGCTGAGACCCAGGGAGCGTCACAGGCTCGTAACTCGCCAGGCTGCAGCGGACTCCTGCCCCGGACTCCGTCTGTGCCCCTCTGGTCTCTCGCGTGGTGAAGTGGCTCCATCTATGAAACGTGTGGTTGCTATGAATCACTGTTGTTGGTAAGGAGAGTTGGAAACACTCTCGTTTCTAGATTACCTTTCAGATATTCAGATTCATGCACCAGGAGCATATGGCTAGCACTTCTATTTTTTCACTCAGATGTCTTCCAATGTGCTTCACATCAGGTTTGAATTTTGAAAATGCCAACTGTATACTAACTGAATG
>SJYF01000760.1:1871865-1904126 GCA_006410515.1 Procapra przewalskii
CAGCTTCTGATGGTCTGGGGGCTTCTGGTCCAGAATGGCTTCCTTCTTTGAGGAAATGGACTTTCCAGAGAAACAGAGCCAACAGTATATGTGTGTGTGATTTTTTTTTTTGTGGACCACTTTTAAAGTCTTTACTGAATTTGTTATAATATTGCCGCTGTTATATGTTTTGGTTTTTTTCGGCTGCCAGGCCTGTGGGATCTTAGCTTCCCGATGAGGGATCAAAGCCACCCCCTGCAAGGGAAGGTGAAGTCTTAACCACTGCCCCCCACCCCCAGGAAGCTCCTATATGTATATTTGTCTTAAGGAATTACTTCCTGCAGGAAATGTGTTGCCTGAGGACCAGGAAAGTTGGTCTAAGTTCCAGTGTAAGTGCAGGCGAGAAAGAAAGTCCCAGTTTGAAAACAGGCAGAAGGAGCGGATTCTCCCTCACAAGACGTTTGTTCTTTTCCAGCCTCCAGTGCCTGGGGTGGGTCCCCAAGGGAGGGGATGGGTCCCTCCGTGCCGGGGAGGGCGGCCGGCTTCACTCGGTCCACTGAGGCAAGTCTCATCCAGAAACGTCCTCAGACACACCCGGCATCATGTTTAGCCAAGTCTTGGGGTACCCTGTGGCCCAGTCCAACAATTAACCATCATAGGTGGCTACTGAAAAAGGCTGAAAAGTGAATCATCACAGAACGCCCAAAGAAGCTAAAACATCAACCGTCCCAGGAGGCTAGACCAGCTCACCAGTGCAGCGCCGCTTCCTGCCGCTCCCAACCCCGTCTCCTCCAAGCCCGAGGAGCCCCTGACCATCCTTCCCCTGCAGAGCCCCCTCTGAGGAGTGGCCAGGACCGAGGGTGGGATGCTTGGGCAGGAAGGGGGGTCAGGGATGGGGCGGGTGGAGAGGGTGTGCTTTGGGGGCCGCAGCTGACCCATCCCCTTCCACCCGTGGAGACGTTTGGGCGGTGAGGGCTGAGGCCCGTTGCCTGACCTTGACCTTGAACACCGCAGTAACGGAGCCTCACAGCAGTTTCTCCGGGCTTAGCGTCTGTCCTCTGCAGAGGATTGTCTCTAGAGTCAAGTCTGTGTCATCAAGTCTGTAGATTACCGTTGCTGCGGCGTTCTAGTCCTTACAACCGCTGCGTTTGCGAGCACACCTGAGGGGGTGTGGCTCCTGGAAGGAGCATGGAATCAGTTACCAGAAGGCAGAGTCCTGCCTCTGAGTAAGGTGTGGCTTCAGGCCAGCCCCCGACTTGGGGGACTCAGAGCTCTCCCACAGGAGACAAGCTTGCTGGCAATTGCCAAAGTAATCCACAGTAGGATCTTGTCACAGAGCTTTATGAAGGGACCCCCGGTGGCTCAGACAGGAAAGAATCCACCTGCAATGCGGGAGACCTGGGGTTGATCCCTGGGTCGGGAAGATCCCATGGAGAAGGGAACAGCTACCCACGCTAATCTGGTCAGAGTCGAATGAGATGACCTGTGTGAACGTCCTTTATAGTGTCCAACAAATATCGAGAAGGGTGAAGTAAATGTAAGGAAAAACTGGTTTTATCGCTTCGACCCTGCTCCTTAAGTTTGTGAGTACTGGCGGGCCCTTGGCGAGACGTGAACGGACCTGGAGACTGGTGAAGTGAATCAGAAAATCAAAGATTGTGTATTAATGCTCATATGTGGATTCTAGGGAAGTGGTTTTGATGATCTTATTTGCAAAACAGAAATAGAGACACCGACGTAGAGACCAAACATGTGGACCCCCAGGCAGGAGTGTGCGGGCTGAGACGAGTCGGGAGGTCGGGGCTGACTTGTCCCACGCTGCCAATGCTGCGTGTGAGACGGTGACGCTGAGGGCCTGCTGTGAGCTCGGGGACCCTACTCACGCTGCGTGTGAGACGGTGGTGCTGAGGGCCTGCTGTGAGCTCAGGGGCCCTGCTCTGTGCTCTCTGGTGGCCTCAGTGGGAGGAACTCTGAAAAGGAGGCGATCTGTGTGTCTGCCCAGCTGATTCACTTTGCTGTACAGTAGGAGCTAACACAAAATTGTAAAGCAACTGCAATCCAGTAAAAAAAAAAACAAAAAACAGAGCCATCGCTACCTGCCCTGCTGGCGCTCACAGACGAGGCTTTCTGTGGGACCCTAACATCTTCCTGAGGCCGCCTTAAAAAAGTGACTGAGTCCTTTCCCCAGTAGGCCTGTCTGTTTTCTGTTTTGCCTTGTCTTATGGATGAGTTGATCATATTATTATAGCATGTAGCCAAGAATGATTCCATTTAGGAAAATAATAGTGAAACTTTGCCGATCTTTTGTAGGATAATTTTGCCATAGCCTCTGCAAAGAACATAGTGATTTCTTTAGCGCATGCCGGTTCAGAGTCACGGATGTGTACTTTCAAAGCCTATGGTTGATTGTTTGGTGTGAAAACTGTATTCCAGTGAACCACATAAGCATGCGGATCTAAAGTATGGCCATTTTCACCTAGACTGACTGTTATTAACTGGCCCCAAGCGATAGGTTGTAATGAAGATTTCGTGACTTTTGTTGACGGTGATGAGTAGCCCCAATATTTACAGTGGCCTCCCAGTTTGAAGAATGGGAAGATGGCCCAGCAAGACAGCATCTACACATTTTGGCTTTTAGGAGTAAGGAAAGAATTTGACTTTTTCTTCACTGATCCAAAAACAGTTGATAAGGGCAGACATTTGAACTCAATGCAAATACAAGAATTTCAGGAAAATACAATTTCAGGAAATACAAGATTTCAGGAAAATCACATTTCCCTCTGAATGATGGCAGATTTCCATCTGGTTAGTCACTCACTCATTCTAATGCCTTCTTCCATGGGTTTAGGGACAAAGAGCAACTGGGGACAGATGAAACCCTTATTGGGGTTTGTGCTTTGCCTAATTAAGACAGTTGTTTTTGCAGCCTGCTGATACAGTTCTAGTCAGAGGGGAGACCCACTCTCGGCTTGGATTCATTTGGAAAGTTTGCAGAACCTTTCTTGGCTCTCACAGAATTGCTCTGGCACATTTCTTTCGGCATCGTCATCGGCGTGTGCTGGTAACTGTTCTTAGGTGAGGTGTGATGGCTGGCCTTTTTCTGTGTGCTGTGCCACCCCCTTTTAAAAGAGAGAAACAAAGTTCTCCATTTCTCTTTCAGGAGAAGTTTAAGAAAGGATCCATGCATATCTGCACCACCTTAAACAGACTCCCAGCAGGCCAGGTTGGCACACAGCTCTCATTTCAGCCATCCGTATTTTCAGGTGTACCCTATGTATTTAGTACATCATTTGATAATGCTAAAAAAAAATATTAAAGCAGCATGAGACTAAAGGAGGAAGAAGACGAATGTCAGCATTCCCCTGGGGTTCATGGGTGAAGGAATTAACACGGCGTGGCACCCTACCCTAGCTGTGTGTGTTTCCATGGCAACAGCTACGTGCATGCTTCAGACCATCCACAGTGACACAGTTGCAGAAACAGTAGCTCGCAGGTTTCCTATATCGCATCAGTGGACAGGCGGCACGCACTGCATTAAGCGAGTGTAAAGGAATTCAAAATACAGCTCGGATTCAGATGTATATTAGCTCAGCTAAACGATGTTTTGGGGATTTCGGAGTCCCCTTTCCTCACGACAGCAAAATCTGGGCAAAGTTGAAAGTTGCAAGATTCGAGTCAGACAATTGTCCTTGCTTGGGTGAGTGTCATCAAATGAAGCCAATGTGAGTGAGTTCCAAAGGTAAGAAAATGGCCTTGGCAAATGACATATTTAAGAAGGATGTTGCCGGTGAAGCTGGGTTTTTGGAGGAGGGGTAGTGATGGGTAAGTAATGAAAGCTTTGGTTGAAAATAGCTGAGTCTTAAAGCAAATCAGTGTGCACCGGAATCTGAGTGCTGTTGAGTTTACAGCAACTAAGGTGTTTGAATGGATCGTTGCAGAAATTGCTTTTTTATAAAAGTGATCCGGTGAGGAGCAGAGAGGTTGACTGGATATGCAGTTAAAGAGAAAGTGGGGCTCCATTGTCTTTCTGAAAGCTTATGTAAATATCTCCCTTCTTGCCAGAATGACCCTGGTTTGTCTTTGACATTCGCTGCTACTTTTTGGTACTGTTTTACGGTTCTGTGTGTTTCTATTATGTTGCCACACTGTAGCCTGATAAGACTTGAGTGTTGGTTAGAGAGCAACCAAGTAAAGATGATAGACTTTGTAAGTGTGTGACTTTGCAATCAAATTGTACAGTAATTTAGGAGGAGAAGTGTTCAAATGGGTATTTATTTACAGGCTGGACCTCTGCTTTTGAATAGCAGCCTAGGTATTAGGTTAATGGATTTTGATGTGCACATTATGATTGCGGGAGCTTTCAAGTACGTGGTAGTTCAATTTATACTGTTTTTCATGTCAAAATATTTTTATTTATGCCCATTATTCAGTGTAAGCCTGCATTTACCTTACAATTTTGTGATTCATGTATCAGGGAAGAGAATGTAAAATGGCATGGAAATTTAAGCTAAGCTATTCATTTGAGGAGGATTTATCTTCTGACCATAGGTGGACTTCTACAAAAAGTGGTATGAGAAACACAGCGCTTGGATTTGTGGGACTGTTTCATGTGGGCACAGGGAACTGCCCCCGGCATCTGCTGCACGTTCTTCTTCACAGCGAATATCTGGTTCGGTGAAAGGGGGTGACGGCGTTCTGGAGCTTCCTGCCCACCCGGGCACGTAGGGGGCTGGGAGAGACTGCGGATCATAAATCAGGGATGGAACCCCAGGGTGTCTGACACCTACCTGCCTTTCTCTGGGGCTCAGACGGTAAAGCGTCTGCCTGCAATGTGGGAGACCCGGGTTTGATCCCTGGGTGGGGAAGATCCCCCGGAGAAGGAAATGGCAGCCCACTCCAGTATTCTTGCCTGGAGAATTCCATGGATGGTGGAGCCTGGTAGGCTACAGTCCATAGGGTTGCAAAGAGTTGGACACAGCTGAGCAACTTCACTTTTCTTCTAAATAAGGTGATCCAGCGACTTGCTTCGCAGTCCGGTGACTAAGACTTTGCCTTCCATCACAGGAGGTACAGGTTTGATTCTGGCTGGGAAGCTGAGATTCAGTAAGTGAAAGCGGAAGTGGCTCCATGGTGTCCAACTACTTTTTGACCCCATGGACTGTAATCCATGGAATTCTCCAGGCCAGAAGACTGGAGTGGGTAGCCTTTCCCTTCTTCAGGGGATCTTCCCCACTCAGGGATCGAACCCAGGTCTTCCCCATTGCAGGCAGATTCTTTACCAGCTAAGCCACAGGGGAAGCCCAAGAACACTGGAGTGGGTAGCCTAGGCCTTCTACAGGGGATCTTCCCAAACCAGGGATCGAACTGGTGTCTCCTGCATGGCAAGCAGATTCTTTACCAGCTGAGCCATCAGGGAAGCCCAAGATTCAATAAAGACTGTACAGATGGTCCACATCAAAATGATAATAATAATAAGTTATTCCAGACTGAAGCTGCTGTTAACCCTGCCTCTCCATGATGCTCGTCTGGGGTGCTGGCCGCCCTGAGATGGGAGCTGAAGTCAGCATCCTCTAGAGGGGTCTTTTTTGTCGGTGGCTCATATTAAAGGCTTCCCTGGTGGCTCAGTGGAAAAGAATCCACCTGCCAATGCAGGAGTCCTGGGTTCGACCCCTGGGTTGGGAAGATCTCCTGGAGAAGGGGAAGGCTACCCACTGCAGTCTTCCGGCCTGGAGAACTCTGTGGACAGAGGAGCCTGGCGGGCTGCAGTCCACGGGGACGCAAAGATCCAGACACAGCTGGAGAAACAAAGCGCATCCTAAAGGCAGCTCCTTCCTCAGAGGGGGCGCCCCTCTGCCTGTTCTCACACGGAGCCCTAGCCCATCCTTGGGGCCGGTGGGAAGGCAGGCTTGCAAATCCCGCCCCCCAGCCCCTGGGCTGCCTGGCCGGCCCAGGTGTCCCGGTGAGCAGCGTGCCGCTGTGACAGCTGCGGGAAGGCTCCTGTGCTTGGCGTCTCCCGAGGCAGAGGAGCCAAACACCGTTGGTGTGAGGGTTTACTTGATGTTCTGCTATTACACTTGAGGAGCCCTGGAAACCCTGGGTTCATGAGCCTGAAGCTCGAAACTAGAAATCAGAAAAGCGCCAGTGAAGTGCGGTTTAAGTTCTTTCTTTTTTAATGGGGATCATTTGAGCGTCTTTACTGAATTTGTTGCACTGTCACTCTCCTTGTTTATGTTCTGGTTTTTTGGCCACAAGACATGTGCGATCTTAGCTCCCCGATCTGGAATCGAACCTGAACCCCTTCATTCGGAAGGTGAAGTCTTAACCAGTGGACCGCCAGGGCAATCCCCCAGTGAACAACTTTGGATGATGGTTCAACTTTTATCTGTTTGAGGACTGCAAGCCCTTCCGTCAGTTGAGACGTTTGTATAGTTCTTTTTTTTTTTTTTTCATCATCCCCAAATATTTTCCAGTATTAAAAAAAAAAAAAAACTCCAAAAAACACCAGCCTAGGCCATGTTTCAATAACTCTTTCCTAAGAATAGAAAAACAGAGAAATCTGACCGTGGAGCTAGAGCCCCAGGCCGCCCCAGTCGTTCAATATGAAAACCTGGCCGTGCTGGAGAAACTCCATTGCTTCCATTTGAAGGGCCAGGAAATTGCTTTGGAAGAAAGTAAATTTGAGGGATTCCCAAATTGTGGCAGCATGAAATGAATAACAGAAAAATGAAGGTACAGACTGCTTTTAGTGTTACCAGTGGTAAATGGTAATAGAATTGCCAGAACGAACTTACCTGGGCACAGCTCGCTGGGGTCTCCACTGCCTCGCAGCTACTGACGGCTCTCACTGCTCGCGAGGTGAGAGCCAGTCCCCAGGCTGGCGTTCAGCCTTAGGCCCTTCCAGCCGCCCTGTGGCTCGGTCTCTCTCGGGCACTGGGGGCCTGTCCCAGGGTAATAAATTCTGTGTCTTAGCCCCGGGGGGAACGTTGCCTCTGCCCAGATTTCTTTCCTCCTACCCTCCCAGCTTGAATTCCACTTCCTCCAGAAAACCTTTCAGATCCCTGCCCTCGCCCTCACTGGGATGATTTTTCCATCCTTTCCATCATGTGTCCATAGCAGTTGGGCTTCAAATTGTAGCACTTATTTCACTATATTAGGATGAGTTGTGTCTTTTCTTAATTGTGATGTAAATATATCGGAGACACAGGACCTGATTTAGGGACTTCTGTAGCTTTGGCCAGACCAAGAACAGTATTTCAACCTTGTATTTCACTGAATTCTTAAACACTCGCAAAGATACGCATCACCGAACAATCAAGGCTCAGAGACGCTGACCACTGTCTTCTGCTCAAAGACAGTCTGTTGGATACTGAGACTCCTAAGTCTGTGTCTGTCACAGCACCAGGCATCAGGACCAATTTAGGCACTTTCAGATGCTTCCAAACTTTTGGCTGTTTGGCATCATCCAAACACAGAAACCAGGTGGATGGCTGATAATTGTTTTTTACCTTCATGGAATCAAAGATTTTAGAGCCAGAAGGAACCTCAGGTAGTTTAACTCATGTTGCAGAGGAGAAAACTGACTTTTCCCAAAGCGCACGGCTGATCAGGGACCCAGGTGAGTAGACCCGGCTGGCCCCTCCGTCCGCGGCCCTGCCTCCGGGCGGCGGCCTGGAATTGCACTGAAGACAGAACCAGTCAGTTTCCTTTCTGCCCTGAGCTGGGACCGGCTGGCCTTCTTAGCTGCAAACAGTGTCATCCGACAATAATCCCCTTCACCTCTCTTTGCTAAAGGCTGATATCACCGGGATAGAATTAAAAACAAAAGTAGACTGAGAGTTGAACTCCGGGGGACGGAGAGCAACGCTATCAGTTCATTAGCCATCGCTCACTGCAGCTACGGCAACTGCTGGATTCTGTCAAGTTCAGACCCTTAGAAAGAGTGGAAAAAGAAAGCACATACTTTCCAGGGCCGGGGCGCTGCATGGCCGGCCAGCTGGGCGTAGCTCCATGGCCAAAAGGTCTCTTCAGTTTCAGAAATTCGAGACCCCGAGCTTGCACAGAAGGCTGTGGCTGCAGCCGGGCCTGATCTGGCCTTGCTTCTGCCTGCAGGTCTATCAGACTCAGCTCCTCTGGGAAGCCCATTAGTGTCTAAAGAAAGAACCAGCCCTCCAAGTTGACATAAGGAGCAGGCTGACGTGCGTGTGTGCGTGTGCTTGTGTGTGTGTGTGTGTATGTGTGTGTGTGTGTGTGTTTAAAGGCCTGTGTCCGAGGTCAACAGCCTTTTTAAGAGAACTCTTGGTTTTCTATGTAAACGTGGACTTCCTCTGGCCCAGAGTTAGCCTGTTATGGGAATAAAGCACAATTCAGATTTCTGAGTTGGAAGCCTGATTAATCTCTCTGCCAGTTACATATGGAAATAAATTAGTAAATGGTCCATCTGGGACTAAACTACTGCAGAGATGATAAATTATCTCCATCATTTGTCTGTGTTGCTGCAGACTGGGTCGTGCTCACCAGGAGCTGCTGAAAGATGTCTGGATGCTCTATCGTGGTCAGAGGAATAAAGGTTAAAAAAAAATTAGAAGTGAAAAATTCACTTTAAAAATTTAGAAGTGAAAAATTTACCTTGAAATGTCTTTTGGGAAGACGGTTTGGTTGATGCCAAGTTTGTGCCTTAGGACTTTGCTCTGTCTGCAGATATTTAAAAGGAGAGTCTGAAGGGCATAAGAAACATTTTACTTTTATATTTTCAAAGGCCAAAACAGTAACACGTATTGATTGGTACTCAAATGTCTCAGTGAATATAATTATATGTACAATAAAAATATACCCCTGTGTAATACTGCAGTTTATAATTTTCATAGCAACTTCTTGTCTATTTTCTTATTTAAATTTCAAAGAAGGTGAGGCAAGTCAGTGTCTCTACTTCTTGATGGATGAAACACTGAGGTTTATGAAGCAGCCGATTCTGATTCTAGCTTGGTTTCCATCAGAGCCTTGCATGACATCAAAAGCATTTTCAGTTCTCCGTCACTCGTCTAGCAGCACCAGGAAATAAAGCCTGTTATTTATGTCAGTCTTCTGGAAGCCAAAGTCATACGTTCTTGATCATAAAAAGCAGTTTTCCTTTTCGCTCTAATTGGAGGTGTTGAGTGTTGGTTTAACTTTTAGGGGCGTGGTTTTTTGTTTGTTTTAACGACTATACTTGTAGCTCACATTTAGTTTTTAAAACATATTTATTTATTTGGCTGCGTCTGGTCTGGGTTGTGGCCTGCAGGAGGCTTGCGTTGTGGCACTTGGGCTTCTCTCTGGTGGCAGCGCG
The DNA here is from genome assembly GCA_006410515.1 of Procapra przewalskii. Taxonomy (NCBI): domain Eukaryota; kingdom Metazoa; phylum Chordata; class Mammalia; order Artiodactyla; family Bovidae; genus Procapra; species Procapra przewalskii. The sequence goes on from SJYF01000760.1 coordinate 1,881,167, forward strand.
TGGGCCCTGGGCCTGGCAGGCTCACTTGCAGGGCACAGACTTAGCCGCCCTGCAGCGCGAGGGGTCTTAGTTCCCGACCAGGTATTGGGCCCTCACCCCCTGCATCGAAAGGTGGATTCCTAACCGCCGGACCAACATGGAAGGCCCTGGGCACATTTTAATTTTTTTAATTGAGGTTGATTGACAGAAAATTATAGTAGTTTCAGGCGTGTGACGATTCGGTATTTGTATACATTGTGAAATGATTGCAATAAGTTGCGTTGACATCCGCCACCTTTTACGATTTTTTATTTCTTGTGATGAGAACTTTTAAGACCCACTCTTGGCAGCCTTCGTATGTGCAGTGTGGTCTCCTTAACTGCAGTCACCCTGCTGTACCCAGGATCTCCAAGGCTTACTTTAACTGTGACCTTTTAACACCCCTGCACCCCTTACCCCGGTCCCTGGTTTACCTGTTTCTTTTGGCTAAAGCACGTCCCTCTTCACTGGAGTTATTTTATAAACTAAAAGCATCCATGCCCTCAGGGGCGTTTTAGGTGTGGTAACATATTGCCGCTTTGCAAATGGCTTGAGGGGACTGTGGTATCCAGATTCTTCAGTTCAGTTCAGTTCAATTGCTCAGTCGTGTCTGACTCTTTGCAGCCCCATGAATCACAGCACGCCAGGCTTCCCTGTCCATCACCAACTCCCGGAATTCACTCAGACTCATGTCCATCAGGTCAGTGATGCCGTCCAGCCATCTCATCCTCTGTCATCCCTTCTCCTCCTGCCCCCAATCCCTCCCAGCATCAGAGTCTTTTCCAATGAGTCAGCTCTTCACATGAGGTGCAGTGGTCATGTATGGATGTGAGAGTTGGACTGTGAAGAAAGCTGAGCACCGAAAAATTGATGCTTTTGAACTGTGGTATTGGAGAAGACTCTTGAGAGTCCCTTGGACTGCAAGGAGATCCGGATTCTTACCCTACTTTAAAATTTACTTTTGGGTCTTCCTCCAGGGCAAACCTTCTGTAGTTCATCCTTGAAGCAACTGAGATGCTCCCCCTAGAAAAAGCAGTCCTTAACGTGCGGAAAAACCAGACTGGACTCGGATAGTCGCCTGGTTTATCCGACACTGGCCTCTGAGCGCAGCAGGTGCCCCTCCTTCCGGAGGAGACGCGGCCGGCCCCTTGCGGCGACTCGCCTGCTTGGCCGTGGCCTTGGCTCACCCGGGCCACCTGCAAGCTGCCCGCTCTTCGGTCAGGCCTGGCTCCTCCGAGCGTCTGGGCGGCTCTCTCGCCTTCTCACCTCTGGGCTTTGCTTCAGCTTTTGCCTGTTCCCTCCTGTAAAGTCCTGTCTGGATCTCAAGACTGCTTATTACTGTCTTGATGCTCTTCCTTCCCGCTTCCCCACCCCAGAGGTCTCCTAGGCAAGCGTCTGACTGTCTGTTAGAGGAAGCAGCGCGGCTGAGCTCTGTCCGAGCCGCCTGTTGTCTGTCTTCTGCTCCAGTTGTTGCCGTTGTTCAGTCACTAAGTTGTGTCTGACCCTTCGCGACCCCGTGGACTGTAGCCCAGCAGGCTGCTCTATCCATGGGATTCTCCAGGCAAGCATCCTGGAGTGGGTTGCCATTTCCTCCCCCAGGGGATCTTCCGACATGGACTGAGGAGCCTGCAGGGTCACAGTCCATGGGGTTACAAGAGAGTTGGACAGGACTTGTGACTAAACAGTAACAAACGCCTGTCTTATCTCCCACGGAAGATAGTGCGTTTCTCCAAGGCAGGGATTTCATCATCATCTCTGACCCCTCCTCCTTCCCTAGTACTTTGTCCCTAGCCTAGTACTCTGTCCTTAATTGAAGCTTCAGGGTGCTTTAAGAAAAATAAATACTCACTTAGCTGCCTCGGGCCTTCATTGTGGCCTGCGGGAACTTCAGTTACAGCCGGGGGATCTGGCTCCCTGACCAGCAATTGCACTGTGGCTCCCTGGGCCGGGAGCCCGGGTCTTAGCGGCTGGACCAGCAGGGAAGTCCCTCTGGAGTAGGATAATTTTCTTTTGCAACAACAGACTCAGTGTCTTTGGATGGGCAGATAAATTAATGATTCGAGAGGTGTCAGCGTCTGCCTTGGATGGCTTGTTAAAGCACATCCCTGGGACCCACCTCCCGATATGCAGATACAGTGCCCTGTGGGCGGGACCAAGAATTTGCAATTCCAACAGGCTGTCAGAACGGCACTGGTGGTACCCTTTCAGGGGCCACTGTTTGAGATCCACTGACTGAATTCATTTCGTAACATTCTCACTCTAAGGCTCGTAGGCTCATACCATCCTTTTCTTTTCCTTTTTTTTTAAATGTTTTTTTGGAATCTGATCTTCTGGCTGCACCAGGCGGTGTGTGGGATCTTGGTTCCCTGACCAGGGGTGGAACCTGTACGCCCTGCATTGGGGGCATAGAGTCTTAGCCACTGGACCATCAGGAAACTCCCTCATTCTTTCCATGAGGGAGTCATTGCTGTCTCTTCCTTGAGGTGTAGGCCGAAAGAATTATCTTCCACCAGAAATTATTATGCTGCTGGACTTCCCTGATGGCTCAACGGTAAAGAATCTGCCTGCAATGCAAGAGACGCGGGAGACCCAGGTTCAGTCCCTGGGTTGGGAAGATCCCTGGAGGAGGGCATGGCAACCTCAGTACTCTTGCCTGGAAAATCCCATGGACAGAGGAGCCTGGCAGGCTACAGTCCACAGGGTCACAAAAGAGTCGGATGCGACTGAAGTGTCTAAGCAGGCCTGCGTCTCATGTGCCAGCTTTTCTATTCTGTAAGGTTACTGATTGACTGCAGCCTTCAGACTTGCAGCCACATATGAGCTGTAGCTTGATGGGATCTTCTTCAGAAACAGCCAGAGCAATTTCATCCGACAGCAACAGACTAAAGAGCTATTGACTTTGCAGCCTGTCCACCTGGTCTACCCGGAGGATCGTTGGGGTTGTGTGGTGGAGCACTGGCCCTGAATGCTCGCTGGCACTCTGATGTTTTTCCTTTATATAGATGAGTCTTTCAGTGGCGGCTGTAGTGAAACAGAATGATCTCACAAATGTATCAATGGCGGCTATAGTAAAATAAGATGATCTCACAGTGTCTGTGGCATGTATTTGTAAATCTCTGGGTTCTTTTATGCCCCATGAGGCAATTTCAAGAATACTCCATAGTGAAAGACTTGCTGCTTCAGTAACTTTCCAAGAGATAAAGAGTTGCAGTTGCAATTGACTTCTTCATTGAAGTGCGTCGTGCTGTAGAGAGGTCGGCTCGAGATGACGTCCCCTGTGGTTGAGAGGGTTCGCTCTCCTCTGCTCTAATCCCGTCTTCCTTCTGCTCCTCTCCACCAGCCACTAGACGCGCCATCTCCTGGAAGACCAGCGTTCTTGTGATCATGGAGGCCTCTCCGTCCTTGCTGTGACTGGAGCGATGCTGACTGTGGTTTCCTGGACCCATTCTGACTCAGGTAACCACGCTGTGCCTTCCCCAGCTGGTTTACACCTCAGGGAGAATGAACCAAATGAATGAAATACCAGAGCCATATTTAAATGCAAATGCCAGATTGGTTGCTTTTCCAGCAATTGATATTCTCTCCGTCTTCTTCCCATCTTCTTAATGATCAGTTTATGCAGCTGATCAAACTGACGGTGTGGTCAAGCAGTTTAGGCATTAAGATAATAAGAATGTTGAATTGCCTCTTCATTTAAAACTTTGGTGTGTGTGTCGTGGACTCACAAAGCCGCAGGAGCGTCGCAGGGGATTTTCGTATAGAAACTAGCTTCTCCTGTATGTGGTTTCTCTAAATCGTTCTCTTTCCCGTAATATTGGATAGGCCAAAAAGTTCGTTTGAGTTTTTCCAGCAGATCTTAAGGGACAAACTTTCTGGCCAACCCAATGCTGTGTTTCACCTGAATTATAATAATCTTCCTTACACTGAACCTTTGAATTGGGTTTCATATATACTGTTAAGTATCTGCTTTGTGTGCTCGGGACAGATGGGGATAAAAAACTATAGGATGTATAAAAATATAAGGTATATCCTCAGGCAGCTCACACTTGAGCCGAAGAGCCTAGACTCGCTGGCAAGACAAGGGTTGAGGGCGCTCAGCTCCGGGCTGGGGCTGTGTGCGGGGGAGGTTCTCTGGTTCAGGGAATGAGAAGACTCTGAGGACTGGGAGTGAGATGCTTAGAGGAGAATTCATGGAGGACGGAGCGCCTCTGGCAGGCCACGTCACGGGGTTCATTCCGCGGAGGGAAGAGGATCTGCCTGGCCTGACTGTGATGGCGGGAGTGAGCCCGGCCAGGGAGGGCCTGGCGCCTGGACCGGACGGGCCTTGGAGGACCCTGAGCCTCTGACCCAGCCAGAGCCAGGCTCCCACGCTGGGCCTCGTCCCGTTAAGGTTCCCCAGGGAACCCTGCCTGCCCCGTTAGAGCTGCCTGGGCTGACAGCTGCCTCCAGGGGACCCAGGTCGCCCTGCTCCCTGGCCAGCCTTCTGCCTCTGTGGGCTTGTCCACACCTGGCCTCTGCTTGTCTACTGTCTGCCGTCCACTCCTGCCCCCTCCCCTCCACGCTCCGACTGGCAGGTGTGGCTTGACGGGGCCCGGGATGAACCAAGTGCCCTGTGAGGTCAGGGTCTGGTGATTCCAAGGAGCTGATTCGGAGCTGAGAAGTGGAATGGAAGGCAAGGGTGGGAAGCAGAAGCAGGAGTCTGTAAGTTGATGCCAAGAGTGTACCAGGAGTTCTGAAACCCAGAACACGGGGAGGGCCTGGGGCCTGAAGCTGCAGCCACAGTCGGAGCTGGAGTCCAGCGGGCTGGCTCATCTGGCGGTGGCCCGGCGGACCCCGCCTGCACCCAGCTCTTCTGGATCCGGCAGTGGCCGCTTTCCGGGGCTGGAGGCGCTGCTGAGCCTGCTGCTCGTCCGGGCAGCTCTGCCTGGCCACACTCGCCCTGCCGCGCAGTGCTCCATGGGACCCAGGAGCTCCGGCCTTCCTGGACTCAGAGCTCTTCGTCCCCAGCCTCCAGGAAGTGGAAGAACTGGTACAGCAGGATTTCTGGTCTCCTCCCGAGAAAGCGGCTGCTTAACCTGTTGTTGACCTGCCTCTTCTAAGCCTGGGTGGGTCAACGAGGGCCTGCCAGGCAGGTGTGGCTCACTCCTTATTGTTGAGGGTGGACAAGCCGACATGGTTTTCACACTTTTAGATGATTGGAAAAAATTAAAAGAAGAAGAGCATTTTTTTTATTCACAGAAATGATACAGAATTCAAATTTCAATGTCCCTCAGTTAAGTTTTGGGGACTTCACATGTGGCGCTAGTGGTAAAGAATTTTCCTGCTGACGCAGAAGATATGGGTTTGATCCCTGAGTCAGGAAGATCCTCTGGAGAAGGGAATGGCAACCCACTCCAGTATTCTTGCCTGGAGAATCCCATGGACAGAGGAGCCTGGGGGGCTATAGTCCACGGAGTTGCAAAGAGTCACAACTGAACGATTAGGCACACACGCACATTCAGTTTTATTGGAAAACAGTGAGTTCAGTCCAGCCGCTCAGGCGTGTCCGCCTCTCTGCGACCCCATGGACTGCAGCACGCCAGGCCTCCCTGACCATCACCAACTCCTGGAGCTTGCTCAAACTCATTTCCATGGTTCCATCCAACCATCTCATCCTCTGTCATCCCCTTCTCCTCCCACCTTCAATCTTTCCCAGCATCCAGAGTCTTTTCCAGTGAGTCAGTTCTTCACAACAGGTGGCCAAAGTATTGGAGTTTCAACTTCAACGTCAGTCCTTCCAATGAACACCCAGGACTGATCTCCTTTAGGATGGACTGGTTGGATCTCCTTGCAGTCCAAGGTACTCAAGAGTCCTCTCCAACACCACAGTTCAAAAGCATCAATTCTTTGCCATTCAGCTTTCTGTATAGTCCAACTCTCACATCCATACATGACCACTGGAAAAACCATAGCCTTGACTAGATGGACCTTTGTTGGCAAAGTAATGTCTCTGCATTTTAATATACTGTCTAGGTTGGTCATAGCTTTTCTTCCAAGGAGCAAGCGTCTTTGAATTTCATGGCTGCAGTCACCATCTGTAGTGATTTTGGAGCCCCCCAAAATTAAGTCTGTCACTGTTTCCACTATTTCCCCATCTATTTCCTGTGAAGTGATGGGAACGAATGCCATGATCTTAGTTTTCTGAATGTTGAGTTTTAAGCCAACTTTTTCACTCTCTTCTTTCACTTTCATCAAGAGGCTCTTTAGTTCCTCTTCACTTTCTGCCACAAGGGTGGTGTCATCTGCATATCTGAGGTTCTTGATATTTCTAAGATGAGCTTCTCCATCTTTGGCTGCAAATAATATAATCAGTCTGATTTCGGAACATAGTCATGCTTATTCATTTCCATATTATCTTTTCTATTACAAGGGCAGAGTTGAATAGGTGGGTCAGAAACCATAAGGAATTTACTTTCTGACCCGTTACAGGAAAAAATTGCCATTCTCTGGACTAAGCAGTTGCATAACCATTGTTTGCAAAATTTGAGCTGTAGACCTTTTTCCCTCGTAAAGAAAAGACGAGGGCTCCCTGGTGGTCCGTGGTTAAGACTTCACCCTCCAGTGCGGAGTCTGATCCCCGATCAGGGAGCCAGGTCCTGCATGCCTCGCAGCTGAAAACCAAAGCATAAAATACAAACCGTGCTGTAACAAATGCAATGAAGGCCTTAAAAATGGTCCTCACCAAAAGAAATCTAAAAGAAAGAAAAGAAAATAGGATGGAGGGTTGAGTAGGACTTGAATAAGCTAGAGAGGAAGAGAGGGGGCTTCCAGACTGAAGGAGAGAGTTGGTCATCTTCTGCCGGATCTTTGTGTTCATCTGTTTAACTTTCAGTTAAACCTCGATCTGACACCAAGGCGTTTTCATTTCAACAACCTGAGTATTAGGGTTTTCTTCAAAAGGAGGCGTCCAGACTCCTTGAGTTAATATAGATGCTGGAACAAATAAACACCAAATTAAAATATACCCTGCATTTGGAAGCTTTTTGCACTTGGCACCGAGTATGCACTATTTTATTTTAAACCAGATAAACATTTTGTTTTAAGTTGAGTAAGCATTGAAGATTTGCCATGAGGAAGCTATGGCATTTCATCTTGGCAACATTTTCCCAGGCTGGTGGGGTTTTATGATACTGTTGAGTGAAAACTGGAGAAAGCTGGAGATGTGGGTTCTAGTCCTGCTAATTTGCTGTCATATACTAGGGTAAAGAGTACACGCCCAGTCTGGGGGCTTCATGCAGTAAGAGTTCATTTCTCACTCAGCCAGCGTTGGATTGCACCAGTGTGGCTTTGCTGCCTCCAGCTTCTGAGGTTTCTTGTCTCCCCCATCTTGTGACACCTACGTCTCAAAATGTTGCTTCCTCGTTGCTGTGATATGTGAAAAAAGAGTTGAGAACACACACCCATTCTTAGGTGGCTTAGACCGGGAGTGACTCAGACCAGTTCCACACTGATAGTCCATTGGCCAGAACTAGTCACATGATTCTCGTTGCTAGGAGACTGGGAAGGAGGGAGGAGCAAGAAGGATGCTCAGGGTCCTTCCTGCCCCTGCAACACTGGGTCACTATGGGAAAGCTCAAACTTTATCTGTCTTTTGTCTGCTCTTCATTAAAGGCTAATTAACTAAGACCTATACTTTTTCACACCGTTTATGAAGGGCTCAAATAAAACAGTTTATGAAAGAGCTGTAAAAGGTATCGCACGTTGTAAAATATGTAGGCTTTAATTGCTACCTTACTTCCTCACCGGGTTTGCATGGTGAAGGACTGGAGCTGGAATAGTCTCACACGCCCCAGCGTGCCTGAGGGTATCATAGCGTTTGCCATTGATACAGCCGTCCCTTTCACACCCAGAAATATGCTGGTATGGACAGTACATAGATATGACCACCCCAGCTTGACCCCGCTGGTCATCCTTGGAGATTAATGTCAGCTACTGTTTACTGAGCCTCTTCTTAAAGTCACGCTGTTCTACGCTTTTGCCTTCCTGGCTTCATTTAATAGCCCGAACAAACTTGTGAGGCAGGTACAAGTGACCTCCTTTTAAGATGGGGTAACAGGGGCAGGAAGGTTTGAATTCCGTGTCATCACAGCGAGTCGTGCCGCTTTGCTCTGCACCCCAGTCTGTCTTGCTGTTAAGCAAATTCCACGTGACTGCCTCACTCATCCTTCACGAGGGGCGTGCCCTCGACCATGTGGGGCCCCACTTCCCTGACACTGGCTTTGGAGTCTGTCCCCAGACCACACACTGGAAGAAGGTCACCGCCCTGAGCGGTGAGCCCAGTCCTTTAGGACCCCGATGAGAAGATGAGCCAGGAAGTCACGAAGGACCTCTCTAGAACCAGCAGATAGCCGGGCCAGGGCTGGCGAATTCCGCTCCTGTCAGTCCGTCCCTCTTCACTCTCTTCCCCGATGTTGACAGCTTGTTTTCAAAATGGGCACTGCCTTTATATCGAGGGAGAAAATATTTTATTTTGAAATCTTGGGTGGAGTAGAAGTTGAGCCAGTGAAGACTTGCCATGTGTGGTGCAGTTGATCCAAACAGGCGTCTTCCCAACGCAAACAGCGAGTAGAAACCCCGCGCCATTTCCAGCAAGTTTATTCACAAATTTGTTTATTAGGAAAAAGAGAAAGTCAAACCACAACTGTGCTTGCAGAATGATATCGGATAAAAACCCATCTAATCAGGAGACGGTCTTCATTTCCTTGGTTCCTGGCATTCCGAATCACCAATTGTTGAAAACCGACCCCACGGAATCAAAGGGAACAGACTCTGAGAAGTGGACCAACTGTATCAGAATCATCTGTGGCATTGCTGGCTTCCAGAAACACCCCCGCCCCCGACAGTTACACGTGTGGCTCCTAAATGTCCAAAGAAAACTAAAGGAATTCCATTATGAAAGAGGGATTAGATGGGAATTTCTAATCCATCTCATGAACAGTGTAGGAGTAACTTTAGAATATTCTGCTTTAAGCATGCATTTAATTTGTGCTCTGGGAACCAAATAATGTTGCTAAGATAGAACATTCTAATAATGATTTATGTAAATTTATTTGTACAAAGTAATGGTGTAGTTGCCTATAGCAAATTGCTTGGAATAGGAAATGACATTTATGAGATTTTTTTTTTCCCCTTCCAAATGAATACAATGGAGAAAATAAGAGACTCCAGAAAGGAAAAAAGAAATCCATGTTCAGCATGGCGTCTGAGGGCAGAAGAGGCAGAGACAGCGCGACGGGTTCCAGGGTGTGCAGACAGTCAAGAAACTCAGTTCAGCATGTTTTCCTGTGATGGTCTCAGTATTTGAGGCATTTGTGGGCCACGCCAAGAGTCTGTTAGATTCTTAGAAGGCTAGAATCCTTTATTTTATAATCACAAACCGCGCAGACACCAAAGCTCTTTCCGAATAGCCAACGACGGATCACTTGTTGTCAAAGTGCCCCGAGAGACAGGGTACTCAACAACACGGGGGGCCAAGAGGCCAGCTGCAATTAAAAACTGGACAATTAATCTCAGCTCCCAGTTCCTTTAATGTCAGGGGAAGTTATGCTTGAGTCGTAAATGGGGCCCGAATGTTAATAAACCAAACAGAAAACTCTTCCGAGGACTGATTCACCCGCCTCCTGGGGGGTTTTCCCGTGGCCGCCCATTTAGCAGTCTTGGTAGCGGCTCTGAGGTGCCTCCCGAAACATTTCATTAAATCCCCGTATAGGTGACTGAGAGAGTTTCTGAATCTGTGCTTTGGCCTTGTAAATAAATGCCCATTAGAATTTGCCAGAACCTTTGGAAAAGGTATGATATTAAGACCTTCGTTGTGGAAGGCGTCATTGTTTTTTCAAAATATTTTTACTGTGTCACTTGGTCGTGACACTCATTTTTGTGAGGAAGGTAAGAGTTTGTGTTCTGTTCATAACCCGAGGGGCTGCAGGAGCCTCCCTGGAGGGCCCCGCAGCCGGACTTTGGTGGCAGGGTGGGGAGGGAATAGCTTCCCCCCTGCTGCTTGTCTCATTGGCATCACGACCCGAAGCTGATGAAAGAGATCTGTGAACTTTGGAGGACGTACTTCATTTACAGCACGATCAGGGCTTTGGTCCCTTGCAAATCCTGTTGGAGTGGCCCTGACTGTCCTTGGAGAAATGGCCTTGTCTGACTGGACAGCATGGCGGCCGGGGGACCGAGGCCGGGGGCCGACATGGGGCTCCTGAGAGTGGGCGGGGAGCCTGAGCGGGACTTTGGAGGCCGTGAATGGCTTTGGGTATAGATTCCTGAGCTGTGGATTCCTAGAAAATGATGGGAAGTGTCTGAGCTTGCATTTGCCCATCTGTAAAATGGGGATAGTGATATTTACCTTGTAGAGTTGGAGTGGGAATTAAATAAAGTAATTCTTATAGAATATTTGGCACAGGGTGAAGTAAGGGAAGGGAGTTAAGGGAGGAAGACTCCTGGGCATAAAATCACGGGAATGTCGTGCACAGCACCGGGAACAGAGCCAGCAATACTGGAGTGATTTGCATGGCGACAAAGGGTGACTGGACTTGTCCTGGTGATCCTTTCATAACGTATTCTATTGTTGAAATACTGTTCCCCGAAACTAACAGTGTTGTATGTCAACTACACTGCAATTAAAAATAAATAAATAAGTGAAAGTTAAATATTTGGCACAGTGCGTGGCAGACAGTAAACACTCATTTTGTGATAGCTCTTAAATGATGATAATTGTTCTGACTCAAGAATTATGGTTTTGACTGATAACTGGTAATGAGATTAAAATCCATTCGTTAATGAGAATGAATTGAACAGATTTCTAAATCATTTGTTTCCCTGTACCGCAAGATAGCAGGGTCAGTATGAGAACTCATTCATTCACTCAACAAACAATTCTGTTTTAAAAAATCATTTATCGACATAGGCTGCTGCGCGTCCTCGCTGCCGGGCAGGGGCCCCTCTCTCGCTGCCGGGCAGGGACTCCTCACCGTGGCTGCTTCTCTTGCTGTGGAGCACAGGCTCTGGGAGGCACGGACTTCGGGAGTTGTGGTGCACGGGCTTCGCTGCTACGCGGCATGTGGTGGAATCTTCCCTGACCCGGGATGGAACCTGTGTCCCTGCATTGGCAGACAGATTCGTATCCCCTGTACCACCAGGGAAGTCCCACCAAACAGTTCTTGAGGCTGAAGGCCTCTGGCAGTCTGTTTGCCAAGAAGGGAGAGGCCAAATACAGAGCTCTAGTCTCAAGGGTTGAGCAAGATTTTTACACAAAGGCCCTGAGCGGGCCACTTTAACACATACGGTCCTTGTTTTCCAAGAATCCGAGATAAGGCTGGTCTACATCTTTAGCTGTTGCGGAAAGCCCAGGTTTGGGTCCAGACTCTGCCCGTTGGTTGCCGTCAGAACCGCGATCTTGGCCGGGGGAAGAGTAGACTCGTGTCAAGAAGAATAGAGGGGACCCTTTGGTCCTGCTCCTGCTTCTGCCTGCAAAAGGAGGCGTCCGCGTCCTTCACACTCGTGTTCTTGGCCACTGTGGGTCAGGCCCCCAGGCTGAAAGTGTGAATGCATTCTTTCGTTAGAATTCATCTCTGTTAGAAGCACACATCCCCCCTTCCTTACCAACGGCTGAAAGGAATCCATTGTAAAATGTGTTGATTTTTCTTTTTTTGAGATGGCCATATAGTTATATCACGTTAGAAAAGGTGTTTCACAGAAATTCTCAGAAGGGAGATAAGGAAATGTGAACGGTTCTCAAGTGAGGTGAGGAAGTCGATAATAATTCTTGGATTCGGGGTCCAGTCTATCTATTTCAGTGGTCCCCGAACACCAGGGGTCCTCCGGGGTGGAGTCTGATGGGGTGGGGTGGGGGGCGTCAGACAGATATGTACAAATAAGAGTTGAAAGATGAGCTTTTCCCCAGTCCAAGGCAAAGAGAAAAATAAGCGCCAGAGAGTGCCTTCAGTATCCTTTACTAGGAAAAATAAAAAGTTGGCCACCTACGCCTCTCCTGAAACCATTTTTGGAATCGTCTTGTGGTGCAGAATCACGATCTGGGAGCCTCCTTGCCTCGGCTTCTCCCGTCCTGTCTCCCTGGGTCCCTCCTCGCCTCCTTCTCCTCCTTTCTGGCTCCTCTGCTGTTTTCTGGAGGTGCGCAGCCTCTGGCTTATCCTCCTTAGTAAACAGGAGGTGGGCAAGTGTTAGAGACATAGCAACAATTAAGACTTCTCTGTCGTTCAAGGAGGAGAAAATAAAGGCCTCTGAATGATGATTAGGCATCTGTCCGCAGCGCCCTGGCTTAAGAACACAGTCTGGGGCTTGCCTGGTGTCCAGTGGTTGGGGCTCCACGCTTCCACTGCGGGGGCATGAGTTCAATCCCTGGCTGGGGAAGGAAGATCTTGCATGCTGTGCAGTGTGGCCAAAAAGTGATGCAAGTTAAAAATTAAAGGATGCACAGGCCCACCTTTGTCTCCTTGTGGAAACCTGGAAGACGGCGTTGCCCCTGCAAAGGCAGAGGGTGGGCTGTTCCTTCCCGGCAGAGAGTGCCGTGTTGCGCTCTTCCCTAGAGCGGGCGCTGACGTGTCCACGTTTATTTCACTCTCCCTCTGGTATATGCGTGTGAACTCCCCGAATGGATATTTGGGTGTTGACCAGGGACGGGGTTGTCTGAGCTCAAACTCAGACTTGCGCTCATTTCAAAGCTGCCTGCAGTGCAGGAGACCTGGGTTCGATTCCTGGATCGGGAAGATCCCCTGGAGAAGGAAAGGGAAACCCACTCCAGTGTTCTTGCCTGGAGAATCCCAGGGACAGAGGAGCCTGGCGGGCCACAGTCCATGGGGTCGCAAGAGTCGGACATGACTTAGCAACCAAACCACCGTATCTCCATCAGTGAAAGCCATGTAACTCAGGTGAGAGGGTTTTGGTTTAATAGGAGAGAGTTAGGTTCACAGGGATAATTGCGACTCAGAGCAGGGCCGTCTCCCAGAGTCTGAGAGGAGATCTGTTTTGAAGCTGACACCCTTTGAAGGAGAATGGCGCCCGAGTTGCCCTCGTTAATGTGGCGGCTCGCGGTGAAGGCAGGGAAGGTGCTCTGCGAAGGGCGGGACGAGCCCAGCCCTGCCTCTCGGTGGCTGCGCTTCTAAGCGCCGCTCGGGCGCTCGCAGAAGGCGGGCTTGTGAAATGAACACGTCTTATGGCGAGTCAGTTCAGTCCCCTTTTTTGCATGTCTCTATTCTTGCTGGGAGTGGCGGAGACCTCACTGTCTTTGACCTTTTTCCCTTGAATACCAGAGGCTGTCATTACCCCCAGAGAGAAAGCATATTTTTCCAGGTGCACAAGAGGAGACAGGGAGTGGGCTGCAGTAGCTACTGGAAGGTCGGAATTACTTGCCAATTAGAATTTAATGGGTTTTCTCTGGTTGGTTGGATCTGTGAATGGCCAGCTTCTCTGCTGACTCAGTCTTGGGTGAACTGAAAGAACCCTGGGCAATGCTGAGTTCTGGGTGAGGACTGCGTGCTTTATAGAGTGTTCCACTGGGTCCTCTAAGATAAATAAGGAGATGCTGAGCTTTTTTTTTTTTTTGCAGAGTGGTGTGTGCCCATGTGATAGGAAGTTAGGTACTTGATAAATGCTTCTATATAGTGACGGCCTATTATTTGTATGGCACTTAACTTTATCCCTCACATGAAAATACCTGAAACATCCTAAGAATCTATTTTTGGGTTATATATGTATATTCCTTTAATGCATTTGTATATGTAAATATATATGTGCAGTGTGTGTATAAATAAACCAGTGATATCATTTGATTCTGGGATAGTTGATAGGATTCATTGATTTCTTATGAAAATACCTAAATCACCCCGTTGTAAGTGGTTCCCTTCTTTTTTTTTTGAAACATCTGATGAGCATTGTACTATTTCTTTAGAAATATATTTACTTACTTGGCTTCACTGGGTCTTCACCACGGTGCTCCGACTCTGGAGCACAAGGGTTTAACGGTTGCACCGGGGCTCAGTTGCCCCTCAGCCTGTGGGGTCTCCGTTCTCCAGCCAGGGGTCGAAACCGTGTCCCCTGCCTTGGAAGGTGGATTCTCAACCACAGGACCACCAGGGAAGTCGAGAGTCTTTCCTCTTTAATACCATTCAGTCTCCACTTCTTTTTAAATTCTTTCACCCAGGACACCGTAAGTAACCTCTGGATGTATGTTGCTCAACTGAACAAAAATGTCAACAACCTGCTATTTATTTTATTAAACAGCTTGAGCAGAGATGTTTGGTCTGATTGCCGGAAATTGTTAGCTTATCACCAAACTGCCCTGATGATTCTTATTATTCAATTTGCATTGCTTACAATGATAATTCTTACTACATAAAAGAGCATGATGTTTTATTTGTATAGCTCTTTCATTAATAATTTAATTGGCTGTTACATCCGAGTGGTTCTGCAACACGCACATCAGAGTTCCTAGGGACTGGCCCCTGGGCACCTTGGGAAGTCAGAATTTAGATGTGAGCTGTAACGCTCACGGCATGGATATGGGTGGCTGGCAGGCTCTTTGGCCTTAACATCCAGTGGGTTGGCTGAACATTGGCCATGTTGTCTTTATTTCCAGGCATTTTGTTGACTCAATCAGCTGTGACTCTGATCTGGTCATTTTAACAACCCAAGAAATTAGATCATGGTATAATTATTTAGGGGCTTCCCTGGTAGCTCAACTGGTAAAGAATCTGCCTGCAGTGCGGGAGACCCTGGGCTTGATCCCTGGGTTGGGAAGATTCCCTGGAGGAGGGCATGGCAACCCGCTCCAGTGTTCTTGCCTGGAGACTCCCATGGACAGAGGAGCCTGGCGGGCTACAGTCCACGGGGTTGCAAAGCATCGGATACGACTGGGCGACTGAGCACACAGCCCACACATAGTTATTTTAATCACTAAAATGACTGGATTGATACCGATTTATAAGTGGAATAGATAATGATGGCTAAAACGGTAAATCTGACCCCAAATGGTTGAGTCAGTGGCTTCATATCGGCAGAATCTGTGTCTCTGGGGCCTGTTCTTCAGAAACGGGAAGACTTTTTTGGTCCCAGCTTAGCAAGTGTTCCAGGATGACGCTGCAATTGTGTGAGACATATGTTTTGATCCATTTGCTGGAGGAAAACCTTGTGGATTCTTCCCATGTAGGAGAGTACTACAAGTTTCGTCTCCATTCCTTTTGTAAATAAAATGATGAATTGAAATATGACTTTGGAGTCCTGAGCAATAGGGGTGAACGTGATTTTGGGGCTGTCAACCCATAGCGATATTCAAGGAACTGGCTTTTAAAACTCTGGATTCAACAGAGAAGGAGATCTGAAGAAGTTCCTATATGGCCACTCTTGCCTGGCATCTGGGGCGGGTACTAGCACGTGTCAATCAAGAGCGTTCTCCCTGGAATCTTCCACGGCAGAAACTGGGCTTTGTTGACATTATTGCCCTCTCCTCTACTGGTGGATGACACATTTGGAGCATGTTTTAATGTCTAGCCTTGCACCTGGGAAGTGTTCGCTGGGGTCTCAGGAGAAGAATTGGAGAGTTTAGGAGATTGTTTGAGAGCTGTTTATATTTTTTTTTGGCCCCTCTGCGCAGCTTGTAGGATTTTAGTTCCCAGACCAGGGATTGAACTTTTGGAAAGGAGTTTGGTTTCTCATAATTAAAAACTGTGTCTACATCTGTAATCAACTACTGGATCCCTAGCACTGCAAACCATCTGGAAATACAGCCAGTTGCCAGTTCAGCAGAAGGTCACGATCTGGCAATAAAGCTGAAGCTCCAGGACCTTGGCCATGTGATGCAAAGAGACAACTCACTGGAAAAGATCCTTATTCTGGGAAAGAGTGAAGGCAGGAGGAGAAGGGGATGACAGAGGAGGAGAAGGGGATGACAGAGGCGAGATGGCCAGATGGCATCACCGACTCAACGGACATGAACTTGGGTGAACTCGGGGGGACAGTGGGGGACAGGGAGGCCTGGCGTGCTGCGGTACGTGGATTGCAAAGGGTCGGATGTGGCTTAGTGACTGAACACAACAGGAATGACAACATGGTCTGGTGACTAAGTGATGTGATTGTGTCCCTGAGGGTAGGCGATGGGGTAACAGATGCTCCCCAAACTAAGTAACAGATAAGCCCCCAGACTAAGGGGCATAAAACAATGGAGATAATATTTCTTGCTCATCCTACGTATCTACTGAGCTTGGCTGGGGGCTCTGGTCTAAGTCATCCCCATCCTCACTCCCAGATGGAGATGAGGGAACGCACCCCATCACCAGGACTGAGAAAAAGGGGAAAATAGCGAGGCTCTTGCTGGCTCTTAAGGCTGTGCAGGAGTGATGTGTGTCAGCCACTCACATCTTACTGGCCAAATCTAGCTCCCACCTAACCTCAACAAAGTAGGGAAAATACCGTATAATTGGGCACTTGGAGGAGAGAGAGCTGACTGTTTATGGACAGCTTTAAGAAGCCCATCGTGCGCAGGTGCGCTCAGCCACTGAGTCACGTCTGACTGCAGCTGTGTGGACTGTAGCCCGCCAGGCTCCTCTGCCCATGGGATTTTCCAGGCAAAAATACTGGAGTGGGTTGCAGTTTCCTTCTCCGGTGGGTCTTCTCAACCCAGGGATTGAACCCACGAATCCTGCATCGGCAGGCAGATTCTTTACCCCTGTGCCACCTGGGACTCCTCAATATTACTGATAGAACTCTAAAACCTGGCTCAACAGAAGCCAGTGAGGAGAGCTTGTGAGAGAATTCTTCGCATCCTTCAGAAAAATGGACCAGTCACCTGAAACGGAGCTGCTTCGTCTCTTCAGCACCGTCCTTTCCCAAAACTGGCCGGCAGTGGCCGGAGGCCCCAGCCTCCCAGATTCCCGTCTCACATACAATAGAGGCCGCTTGAGCAGGCGGGCCATCCGTGCAGCGCCCCTGACTGTCCCCGGCTCGGCCCGCCAGGGGCCCTCTCAGCTCCTCCTGCACCGACCTTCTGGACGGCCACATCCCTCGGTTTCCCCTTTTGGGTGGTCCCTGTGGACTGTCTCTGAGTTTGAAAGGCATCCTCGAAGCTTCATTTTCCTACGTGGGCATCTGAAGATTTCTTCTTTCAGAGACAAAGCCCCCTGGGCTGGGCTATTGCTCTGTGCGTGCGGCCCACGGTGGGAGGCTGTTCCTCACTCCCGGCTCCCAGAGGCTCCCACCGTCCTTGCCTCCGTCTTCTCAGCATCTTCCGTCCGTCTCTGCCAGTCTGATGCACGGCTCTGGCTTCGAGTCTGTCTGTTGGAACTGAACACTTGGCTCTGGGCTTGTGTTGTTGGTGTAAGGATTTCCAGCAGGGCCTTAGTTATGTTCTTCAAGGAATTTATATCCACAGAAGAGAGCCTCGCGGAGCCAGCAAACCCAGCTCTGCAGCAGAGCCAGGAGTTGTTCAGTGCTGAGTCGCTTCAGTCGTGTCCGACTCTTTGCAACCCCTGGACGGTAGCCCGCCAGGCTCCTCTGTCCGTGGGGTTCTCCAGGCAAGAAAACCAGAGTGGGTTGCCATGCCCTCCTCCAGGGGATCTTCCCTGGAGTCAGGGAGAGACAAAAAGTATCTCAGAACAGAAGAGCTTTCCTCACATCTGGACACTGAACTTTAAGTTGATCATTACTGGGTTTGTGTTGGAAATGTAGCCACAGTCTTAATTAACTTGGTTGTCTGAGTCACAAAGAGGTTAAACAATTCGCCTGAGGTCTCAGAGCTGCAAGTGGGAGAACAGGTTCTTAGGATGGAGACTTGGAAGGATAAGCAGTGCTTCTGATGGTGGCAGTGAGATAAGAGGCAGGTTGGACTGTATTTATCTTCTGTTTTTTAAAGAAAGTAGTAGGAAAATACATAATAATCGTAGGACAAGTCCTTTCAAAATCTTTCCTTTTCTCTTTTGCATTTAGCTTCCTTTCTTTTCTCAACTATTTGTAAGGCCTCCTCAGACAGCTATTTTGCCCTTTTGCATTTCTTTTTCTTGGGGATGGTCTCGATCACTGCCTCCCATACAATCTTATGAACCTAGATGGCATATTAAAAAGCAGAGACATTACTTTGCCAACAAAGGTCCACCGAGTCAAAGCTATGGTTTTTCTAGTGGTCATGTATGGATGTGAGAGTTGGACTATAAAGAAAGCTGCGCACAGAAGAATTGATGCTTTTGAACTGTGGTGTTGGAGAAGACTCTTGAGAGTCCCTTGGACTGCAAGGAAATCCAACCAGTCCACTCTAAAGGAAATCAGTCCTAAATATTCATTGGAAGGACTGATGCTGAAGCTGAAACTCCAATCCTTTGGCCACCTGATGCGAAGAGCTCACTCACTGGAAAAGACCCTGATGCTGGGAAAGAAAGGTGGGAAGAGACAGAGGATGAGATGGCTGGATGGTGTCACTGACTTGATGGACATGAGTTTGTGTAAACTCTGGGAGTTGGTGGTGGACAGGGAGGCCTGGAGTGCTGTCGTCCATGGGGTTGCAAGGAGTCGGACACGACTAAGTGACTGAACTGAACTGAACTCCCTTCAAAATGGCCACATCTACTTTCTAATTCTAGTGTCTGAAGAGTACCAACTGGGCGAGAAATTCCAGGAAGTGGAACAGGGCCTCCTAGTTTGCCAGAAGAATGTGAAGTGACTCCGTGTTCTCTTTGCTGAACATCTAGTTTAGCTGGTGTATAAAAAATGCTTATGAAATGTGTGGGTTTTTTTTTTTTTTTACCATCAAGGTGAAGACTTGACTTGGTCTGTGTCATGCTGACCAGCCTGGTTCTGGTGGGCCTGGGTGTGAGCTGGGGGGCTTCAGGAATATTTGGGAGTAGGGAGCAGTTCAGTTTAGTTGCTCAGTCCTTTCTGTCTCTTTGCTACCCCATGGACTACAGCACGCCAGGCCTCCCTGTCCATCACCAACTCCTGGAGCTTGCTCAAACTCATGTCCATGGAGTTGGTGATGCCATCCAGCCATCTCATCCTCTGTCATACCCTTCTCCTCCCGCCTTCAGTCTCTCCCGACATCGGGTTCTTTTCCAATGAGTTGTGTCTTCGCATCGGATGGCCAAAGTAACGGTGATAAGTAACAGTAATGCGTGTTTTTGAGTGCTGTTTACATTCTGAGAAGCTGACATGTATTGACTCACCTACACCTATTTCCATTTTACACATGAAAAGGCCGTGGTGCCGTGCAGTTAAACAACCTGCTCGAGATCATGACATAATCAGAAAGCAGCATGGTACAGGGAGTGCAAAGCGAGCATTTTGGTTTAAGCACTTCGTCCGTTGCCTTTTGTCTTAGTTTGTTCAAGCTGCTGTAGTAGCATGCCATGGGTAGGTGGCTTGGAAGCAGCAGGAGCACACTTCTCAGGGCTCTGGAGCCTGAAGGCCTGCGGTCAGGGTGTCGGCAGCGTCTGGTGAGGACAGGTTTCTGGATGCAGGTTTCTGCGCTCGCCTGCTGGAAGAGGCTGGGAAGCTCTGTTTCTGTCCTGCCTGCCTCTGCAGCCCCACGGACTGTAGTCCACCAGGCTCTTCCATCCTGGGGACTTTCCAGGCAAGAATCCTGGAGTGGGCTCCATTCCTTCCTCCAGAGAATCTTCCCGACTCAGGGAACAAGCCCAGGTCTGCTGCGCCTCCTGCGCTGGCGGGCAGCTTCCTTACCACTGAGCCCAGGGAAGCCCTGGAGTGCGCCGTGGGGTGTCTTTTATCAGGGCACTGCTCCCGCTCGAGAGGGTCCATTCTTGTCACCTAGTTACGTCCCAAAGGCGCCGTGGGGTGCGTTCTATCAGGGCACTGCTCCCGCTCACTAGGGGTCCATTCTTGTTGCCTAGTCACGTTCCAAGGCTTCACCTCCAAATGCCATCACACTGGACGTTAGGATTTCGGAATGAGGAGCACACCATTATTCAGACCATTTTTAAGTGGAGAAAAACAGGCAAATTTCAGGAATGTTGAGTCCTATTTATGTTAAAAAACTCAGGTCATATGTGCACATGCATGCATGTGTTTATATTTTACACTGATTTTTGGCAGGATGCATAGGATGAGGGTAGAGAGGAGTGAGTGGCAAGGCAAGGGGGGAGGCAGCACATTCCTGTATCGTTTTGTCTTAAAAAACAGCAAAACAAAAAACCCAGCCCCAAGGGTACTTTCTTTGTAAGGTTGGCATGGGCCTGCTTTGTTTAGGAGGTGTGGTAGGGGCCGTTTACATTTTCTTTGCATTTTTCTACATTGAGAAACGGTCTAGTAAGTCTTCGAGATGAAAAGGAGCAGAAAGAAGTGGAGGTGGTGGTCCAGAGACACTGGGAAGCTGCTCGAGTCTGGAGGCTCCTGAGTGTGCGGGTGGTGGGGATTGGGGGAGTCAGGGCTGTTGCCTGACTTCTCCTTGCCTGGTGCTCAGTGAATAAAACACTGGAATAACTGTGTTTTCCATAAAAATTGGACTAACATTTAAAGCTAATGTTTCCTGTAGTGATGGATGCATGTATTTGTGAATATACTACAAACCATTAACATGTACACTTTAAATGGGGAAAAAAATAGTGAAACAAATCTCTCGATCAACCCAGAATGATACTCTACGTCTCCGACATCTCGGTACCTGCAGAGCTGAGATTTAAGTGGAAAATTCCAGGAACGTCCTGCAGTCTGTAGCACCGGCAGAGATCTTCACCTGCAGGAGTGAATGGAATGTGACCTCTCGGTCCCTGAAGTGACAAACAGCTCAGGACGGAGGTGTCGGATCACTCTTCAAAGCTTTGGCAGTGCTTAAATCTGTGGAGTTTCAGGGAGCCCCTTTTGCACGTGGTCAGTGGTATAAAACACACCTCCTCCAGCCATCTTGCTGAACTTACTCAAGAGTTAAGTTCATAAACTGAGTGAAGGGAGCTTTCTCTGCAAAGATTTCCAGGAAAGAGTCACTCAGAAGTTTTCCAGGGGGTGCCGGAAGGTATCTGAACACTGGTCAAGCGTGCATGATGCTGGGGTTGCCTTTCAGTGGGCCAGGAGGGGGAGTAGAAGAAGTCTGAGCTCGAGAAGAGTAGGCCCCTCAGCTGCCTTTAAGCTCCAAGTTAGCACAGGAGCTCCCTGGGGCGGGGAACCGGGGCAGGCCTGGAAACGGTGAGAAGATGAAGGCATCGGAGAGCCCCACCTATGACCTCCCCAGCTGCTTCCCCCGCCCGCGACCCTTCCTCGTCCTTCCCTGCCCACTCAGCTGACGGCCCGCAGAAGCTGGATGGGCTCCGTTTGCACTGCACGCATGGGGCAGTGGGCGGGGATTCTTGTCCCTCCGTGTCTCCGATGCCCCAGGCGTTGGGCCACAGAGAACCATCAGGGCGGCCCCAAGCTTTTACGGCCCTGGAGCAGGCGCCACGTGGCTTTCTGAAGTGAGGGGTGGGTGCAGTTTGAGTTTCAGACACGCCCTCCTAGGAGTTCCTGATAGCCTTTCCCAGGTCTCTCCTCCAGCAGTGCTTGTTCAGCTGGGTGGTGGGCATGAGAGAAAAAACGGAGTATGTAGGGATGTATTGCTCATGAGGTGACTGTTGACAGCGTTAGCCAGATTCCGTAACACCTCAGTCGGATGCCTTTGGCCTTGGATGAATCTTCCGACGTCAGGGGCTCCCCTAAGAGGGCAGAGGAGGAGCTTGACTTCTGTCTGCCTGGCCGGGAGCGCTCAGGAAGTGGCACCCCCACAGTGGAGGGGTTTGCTCCAGAGGCGCAAGGGTTCCTGCATTCCTTTGAGCAATTTTATTTTAAGTTTTTCTTTTTCTTTGTTTCGCTTAACATGTTTTTTAATTTTATTTTGAATCGGAAGGTAATTGCTTTACAATACTGCGTTGATTTCTGCCATACGTCACCATGAGCCATCCCTAGCTACACGTATGTCCCCTGCCTCTTGAACCTCTCTCCCATCTCCCTGATCAATTTTAAACATCCTCCTGGCTTTTCCTTGGCTACCGAGAATTCAGAACTATGGAGGCCCAGACTCCAAGCTCCCTGCGGTACCATCAGGAGGCAGTCGTTCATGAGAAAAGTAGACGTTTACAGATCTTATTTTATCGGACAGGAAGCTGATCTTACTTTACCAGACAGGGCCTGTCTGTGCCGTTTGTCGTGACCGCAGGGCTGCTCCTGGTGGCCCACCAGCGTCCTACAAGGACAGGGGGCCGGATGCCACTGAGCTTTTCTTTCAGGTTGGTTCTCAATTCTGAGACACCCTGTGCTCCCCTCTCCTAGTCTGATTTCTTCTAACAACCTATCCATCTTTTCTTGTCTGTCCAGACAGTTGCCCGCTGGGTGTCTCTCCTGACTGCACCAGCTCGAGGGGTATCTGCTTCCTTTGGACACCTACTCCAGACACCACAGTTTATGCTTCAAGTCATTTCCAATGAGCCTTGGATAAAGTGCTTTATTTTGTAAAGGACTTGCTTTGTATTTTTATTTTTGTTAGAAAGACTTTAAGGCTAATAGCATTGCTCAGCGTCACTTTGTCACATACTTTCTTTCTTAATTAACGATCCATTATTCACTTAAAAATATTTCTTAAGCACTGTGGATGTCCCTGGTGGCTCAGACAGTAAAGAATCCTCCTGCATTGTGGGAGATCTGAGTTCCGTCCCTGGGTCCGGGGGGTCCCCGGAGAAGGAAGTGGCAGCCCACTCCAGCACTCTTGCCTGGAGATCCCGGGGACAGAGGAGCCTGGCAGACTACAGTCCATGGGGTCATCAAGAGTTGGACATGACTGAGTGACAAGCCCAGCTCAGCACACTGCGGGCCAGGGGATGCCCTGCTGTGGGGGACACGGTGGTGAATGTGGAGCGGAGGTCCTTGTCCTCTGACATCTGCATCCTGGTGGGAAAAGACAGGCAACCAACAGACAAGAGATTTCTAA
>SJYF01000760.1:1937308-1948580 GCA_006410515.1 Procapra przewalskii
GTGGGAGTGTCTCACTCAGTTGTGTCCAACTCTTATGTGACCCTGTGGACTATAGCCCACCAGGCTCCTCTGTCCATGGGATTCTCCAGGCAAGAACACTGGAGTGGGTTGCCGTTTCCTTCTCCAGAGCTAGCATGTGAGATGAGTGCAATTGTGTGGTAGTTGAGCATTCTTTGGCATTGCCTTTCTTTGGAATTGGAATGAAAACTGACCTTTTCCAGTCCTGTGGCCACTGCTGAGTTTTCCAAATTTGCTAGCATATTGAGTGCAGCACTTTCACAGCATCATCTTTCAGGATTTGAAACAGCTCCACTGGAATTCCATCATCTCCACTAGCTTTGTTCGTAGTGATGCTTTGTAAGGCCCACTTGACTTCACATTCCAAGATGTCTGGCTCTAGATGAGTGATCACATCATCATGATTATTGGGGTCGTGAAGATGTTTTTTGTACAGTTCTTCCGTGTATTCTTGCCATCTCTTCTTAATATCTTCTGCTTCTGTTAGGTCCAGACCATTTCTGTCCTTTATCGAGCCCATCTCTGCATGAAATGTGCCCTTGGTATCTCTAATTTTCTTGAAGAGATCTCTAGTCTTTCCCTTTCTGCTGTTTTCCTCTATTTCTTTGCACTGATCACTGAAGAAGGCTTTCTTATCTCTTCTTGAACATCCTCAGGCAAAGCCAACTGTCCCTTTGGCCTCAGGACAGTGTGGAGTAAGGAGCTGCACGGAGGGCCTCTGGACCATTGGTTCCTTCCGATGGTGGGAGAGGCACAGCGCGTCTGTCAGACTTGTTACCAGGGCAGGGGCCCCCGCGGCTTGGTTTCAAAGCCGTGCATTGTCCCCGCCCTTCCTCAGAGAGGTGACGGGAATCCAGTCAGTGGCGAGCTTCGAGACACCGGGTCTTCTCCAGGACGCCACTGTAGATGTTGCCGTTTCTTCGGATGGAATCGGGCTTTCACACGTTTGATGCGGACGATGACGACCGCAGCGAATCTTTAGGAACTCTCTTGCACAGAGGACCAAAAGAATGGCCTCCTATTCGATACAGGAACGTGGGTAAAATCACACAAAACACACGCAGAACCCTCGGACTGCGGTCAGCAGGCAGCCGAGTGCTTTGCTATCAGTATGGCAGGACTCCCCTCGCTTTGCAAAGAGAACCTTGCTTTGCCCCTTCAGACAGCGGAAATGGCCGGAGCAGCCTTCCGTTCGCGGCTAGAAACTCAAAACAACGGGAAAGGTTTTCCTTAAATGGAGACGCAGCTTGCCCGGGGCTCAGGCTGAAGTTCAAGCCTGGGTCTCAGTTGGCCTTCCGCGGGGTGCTTCTCATATGTTATGCAAGCTTCCTCTGCCTACACCCGGGGAATCTTTCATTTTTTCTTCCCCCTGTAATCTCGAGGTGTGCACCGGGCACGACCGAGCCTCCGAGCTTTGTGCTTTCACTTTTGGTTATTCAGAACCTCCATCTGGCGGTATTTGACTGTGAGTGTTTTCTGTGGCTCCTGCTCAAAGTATTCATAGCAGTTTAAAAATACATAATGTTCAGCGATCTGACCAAGAAGTAATGTAAGTACTTATTTGAGGACTGTTTTTGGGGAAAAAAAAAAACAGTTAGATTTGAACCTCTTTAACTCTTACTGCGTCTTGGAAATAGATAGTAAGAGTTAGAAAACAAAGGTTTGAAAATGCAGGACTACTTCTCCTGAGTCCTAATGCTTGGAGTGGTGACGGTGGCTGCAAACAGCAGAGTTTGTACAAACAGAAGAGCTAAAATTCTTCATTTAATATTAAACAGGAAGCTGGAAGCCGTGTGCAGCAATGTGGTGGGTTTCCAACAAGCCTGCTGCTGGGTTTATCTTCGCTGAGCAGCCAAAATGAGACATTTCCCCTTTTATTCTTTGAGTTTTCAAGAAAATCTCCACCAGAATATGACCACTGGAAGCAGGTTCTGTCTTGTGAGGTTTTGAAGCAGGCGGTTCCCACTGGAACCTAGGGAGTGTGGAAGCCAGTTGCCAACCTCTCGAGAGAGTGAAACGCACTTTTGTTTCGCCTTTGTGCAGGGCTGTCACTCACCCAACATGTGCATCTGAATATTCTTTCCGAAGACCTGGGCTTCATTTTAAGGTCAGCCTTCAATTTCGAGAGAATATAATTTGCTGCTATTTTTAGAGCATCATGATTGCTTGTAATAACTAATGGAAAAAAACTCTACAGAGAAATAAATGTGTAACAGCTGTGTCTGCTTAAACTTGATTAAAGGCAGTGAAAAAAAAAAGTAAACAGAAGAATGAATGTGACAAAGGACGGAGGGAGAGACAAGTGCCCCTCATTGTGGAAAGTTTTACAGACACAGCTCGCTCTTCTTTGGAGGCCAGCGGTGTCTGTGTTTAAAGTTTACTTTACTGTTTGTCTTGAGTGGGATCAGTGTTGTAGTGAATAATTTACAGGCAGCATGAATGAGCTCATTAGTCACCTTTTCAGACTTTAAATGCGTTTCATGGCTGTCTTTCCTCGAGCCTTCTGCTCAGCCGCCGAACAGAGTGGCAGTTCAGCAATTGGCTGCCTTGTTGCCGCCCAGCCTGCTCGCTGTTCAGGTCTTTGTCGCTTTTGTGTCTCCTTGAAACCTTCTCCTTCTCTCCCTGCACCGGCCTGGAGACGCTCACATTTCAGAGGCCTTTTGCACCCCCAGTTTAAATGAGTTCTTCAGGGATTAAAAAAAAAAAACCTTTCCGTTGTGTCTGCCAGAGAGAATGCAGCGGATGGAGTGAGCTTTTGCCCCCAGCAACTCCTGCATATGATTCCCTTTGTGCTCCAGTTGATACTCAGGTTCTCCGACAGCAGTGCACTCTGGAGTCCTCGCTGGACGGTGGAGCTGGGCTGTCACATGGGGGCAGGCGCTGTAGGCCGGGAGGTGTCACTGGAGTTTGGAGGGGGGTAGGTGTGTGTCGGAGTAGGTTTTCATCGTTCAGGTCCTCAACATCCATGTGCTGTGGGTGTGTGTGGTTGAAGAAACTTATTCCAGCAAATCTGCCTGGCCGGATTATCAAGGCCAAAGAACCGTGTCTTTCCTACAAAGAGGTCAACCAGATGGCCTTTCAGGAGCCCAGCTGTATTATTGAGAATGCCCATTGCTTCTTCCCCAGCTCTGCTGCTGCTGCTGCTGAGTCGCCTCAGTCGTGTCAGACTCTGTGCGACCCCATAGATGGCAGCCTACCAGGCTCCCCCGTCCCTGGGATTCTCCAGGCAAGAACACTGGAGTGGGCTGCCATTTCCTTCTGCAATGCATGAAAGTGAACGTGAAGTCACCCAGTCGTGTTCAACTCCTAGCGACCCGTGGAGTGCAGCCCACCAGGCTCCTCTCCATGGGATTTGCCAGGCGAGAGCATGGAGGGGCTGCCACTGCCTTCTCCGCTCCCCAGCCTGCGTCCTCCCGGTTCTAGGTCACTAAGAGGAAGCTGAATGGCTGCAGCTGCCTCCTCAGCGTGCCCTGGGAGACTCATGGTGGTGGAGGGGAGGCTGGTGCCTAGGGAGGATGAGCTGCAGGCCACGAGCAGGTGGGGTGGTGGAGGGGAGGCTGGTGCGTAGGGAGGATGAGCTGCAGGCCACGAGCAGGTGGGATGTGGTGGAGGGGAGGCTGGTGCGTAGGGAGGATGAGCTGCAGGCCACGAGCAGGTGGGGGTTCTTTGGAACTGGTGTCGTGATGCTCATCCCTCACTTTGACCTTGGCCAGGGAGCCAACGGAGAGCTCTGACATCCACGCTCTGGGCCTGGACTCCATGGCATGCCCACCTTGGCCCTTGACCGCCTCTGCCAGCACTCCGGGGGCAGGGATGTGCGCACGGGGAGTCTCAGCCCGCTGCCTGGACCCCCGTGCGGAGGCCCCTGACGTTAGCTACGAGCAACGGGCACCCGTGGCTGCCGTCAGAGGCGCGGACAGCGCCCTCTTCCGAGAGCCGTACTGTTAGCCGCTGGCGCAGCACTGGGTGGGCATGGGGGAAGGCTGCTCAGGGCTCCTCTCTGGAAGAAGTGCCAGTGTGGAAAGGACGCCTGGTTGTCCAGGGGCCAAATCCTCGGAGCCAGTCAGAGTCACATGTCAGAGTACAGAGAAATGAGGTGTGCACCCGCAGAAAGACAGCAATCCATTTGACGGCTTCCTCCTCAGTCCCGCCCCTGCCCCCGTACGGGATGGCACCTGCACACGCACTCACGCCTCACACTCTATGGGCACGTTTTGTTTGCATCTGAATCATAATATCAAAGGCACAAGAGATGCTATTTGGGGAAGGAGGAGGGTTTTCAGGACTGAAAGTGTAGGTGAACTGTGCTTCCCAGTAGAGAAGAGACGTCACGGCTGGCTGTTGTTATAAACCGAGTAAGTTGCTTCTCTTTGTCAAAGCACTTTGTCCAGCAGGGAAATATGCTGGTAATCGTTTTGCTCATGTAGTGTTCCCCAGAGAGTCCAGAGAGTTCCCCAGATTTGGTTTCTATGGCACTTTGTTTTAAAAAGACAGTCTCAAGGCAGAGGAATTGATTGTTTTCTTCCACATCCCTCTGAAAAAGTAAACTGAGAGAAGTTATTTCCCGACATGGTCAGGACTGTGGCAGACCTAGTCTCCGAAAGCCACGAGACGGAGGCACTTGGTGTACTGGAGGCAGAGAGGGAAACAATAAATGCTCTTAAAAGTGCTGCGGAGAAAAGGGTCGATGGTGTTTCTTTTCTTTTACTAATCTGTACACTTATTAGATGGGCTTCCCCGGCCGCTCAGTGGGAAAGAACCCACCTGCTGGTGCGGGAGACGCAGGTTCGATCCCCGGGTCGGGAAGATCCCCTGGAGGAGGAAACGGCAGCCGCTCCAGTATTCTTGCCTGGAGCATCCCATGGACGGAGGAGCCTGGCGGGCTACAGTTCATGGCATCCCGAAGAGTTGGTCATGACTTAGTGACTAAACGATTTAGGAATAGGTACCAGTTTAAGAGAGGCAGAAGAAAAGAGCATTTTTTTTCCCTAAGTGATTGATATTTTTGATTACCACTAATGCCACATGCTATGAGCAGAAGAGAAGTAAAAGGTAAGGTGTGCCTCTCAAGGCACGACAATCTTCTCGACACCTGGCAGCTAGCTGATTTTTCTTCTATTGTGAAGGTGCACCGTACTGATTATGACATACACTCTGAACTCTGTCTTTTTTGCAACTTTGTCCTTTTTCATTCAGTTTGAAAGTTCCCTTTTAAAAAATAAAAAGAAATGAAAGTTCCCTTTTTCCTTCCCCCTTCTGGTCACAAGTTTTCTTGCGCCCCACTGCTCTGGCCCTCCACATCCTTGACCTTAAGAGGTTCTTTGGGGACTTGCTGAAATTTATTTGTGATCACAAAGTCAGTACTTGGGATGCTGTCGTGGTCTCTTGTGGACGCGTGCAGGGCGGCAGCGGATTTGAGTCACGCGGCACACACGCTCCCAGCTGAGGCGGAACAGCGCAGGCCCCCCCGTGCCTGCGCCCGGTGCCCTGCTGTGAGCGGGCGTCCTGGGGGGTGCCTCTTCGGTGCCAGCTTGCGCGCACCGTGTGCTGCTGGCTCTGCGGTTTGAGACGGTCCCGCGCTCAGTGCGGCGGTGCCGCTCTGTGCTTCCCAGTGCTGGGGCCGATTGACATCTGGACAAAAGACTAGCTTTTCAGGTGTTTGATAAGCCTTGTTTAGCCGTGAGTTCTAGTGCTGGTAGCTGTGAGATCAGTGTCACTGAATCAGCATATATATAAATGTGTTTATATTACATAAGGTGTCTCTGAGTGCGATCAGAGAAAATAAGATAACACTCGGGTCAGTTAAAGAGCAGGGGGTAACCAGGGGCTCGCAGGAACCTGGCCTTAGCTCTCCTCTAGGAGCAGGGGTGCAGTGTTTGCTAATTCAGTGTTTAACTGCATACTGAGAGTTGACTGTAGCTAAATGGAATCCAGGCGCTCAGAGGGGCAGCCTCTTTTAGGACAGGCTTCTGACTGCAAGGAATATTTGCGGAGAAGCAGAAGTAGTTCTGGCCACGCCGAGTGCCTCAGCTCAGCACAGATTTTTCTATCGGGTTTGAAAAAACCTTTAAAAAAGATGTAACCACATTTGGTCCCGTAGAAGCATAAGTTGTTATAGACCATCCATCTGGAAACAGAGTAAATTCTTAATTCAAGAGTATTTTCCCTCGTCTTTGAACCTATGTAAGAGTTTGTGGAAAATGTTTGATACCCAAAACCGATAAATTGAAAGCTTTCCCCCAGCCAGACAACAGACCCTATTATGCAGGGTATAATATTTGTTATACTTAGCAATTCTCTTATTTGCTGGGAGCACCAGCCTTTTCAGAAAGGGATCATTTTGTCCCTTCTGACTGAAAAGATCACAAAATGCTTCAATTTGGTCAAAAGCTTTGCCAACGTGTCTATTTTCCCCCAAACTCATACATTATGAAATGTTTGCAAATGTTTTCACACCTACAGTGTATAAGAATGTGAAAGTGATTCGGAAAAGGGAAAGCTTTGCTTAAGACAACTGGAAAGTGCAGAAAGAAGGGAACAAAGGGAACAGGGGCGAGTGTGGCCCGTGATGTTTAACAGCATACCTCTAATACCTCTAGACCCCTTTTTGGCAGCTTCCAAGTTTCCATAGCTTTAAACAACGTCCTAACAAAATTCTCCAGAAAACGCTGTTGCAGATTTCAGTGCTCTCACTCAATACGTATTGACTGAGCGTCTTCTGTGTGTCAGACGCTGGAGCAAGAGCTCTTAGTACGTTGCTGAGTAAAAGAGGCATGAATCTGGCTCTCATGGTGCTTATTACCTCATGGGGGTAGGCAGGCTGGTGGGGAAGTTTCCTGTCTTGTTCGGGTATCTCCTTAGGATAAATTCCTGGAAGCTGGAAACTGAGTCAGTGGCCATGCTCACTTACATTTTAATTCAGCTCATCAGACGGCCCTCTTAAACAGTTATACCAAATCATGTTCCTCTGACACCCCACTGACATTGGTACGCTTATTCTTTTGAAGTCTGTGCCAATCTGATAGATGAAATGAGCTCTCACAATTGCTTGAACTGGCATTCCTATGATTTCTTTTTTTTTTTAAACTGAGGTTGTGTACCTTTGCATGGGTACATTTCCATTTATGTTTCTCCTCTTGTGAATTTGTCCCTTTTCTCATCAGGGTGATAATTTTCTCATTGAGCTGTTAAGAGTTACAGATTTAAAATATTAACCTTTTTTCCTATGCATGACAAATGGTTGTGTGTTTTTTAAATCTTTTTGTCTTTGAACTTGATTCATGACCTCTGGTCCTACATACAAAGTTTGAATTGTTTTGTACTCAAATGTGTCAGTATTTTCCTTTTGACTTATTTACTTAACAAAACTGGCTTTAGGCGCCGGGCACTCACCGCTGTATGGATTTTATGAACACCCACTCATTTGATCTTCATCACAACCCTACGAAGTGGGTCTTGTGTGTGTCCTCCATACCCTCCCCCCTCCCCTCCCCCCACACTGTTTTAAGAGGAGGAAACCAGGTGGAGAAAAAGAAGTTCCCTACCTTGATTAAGGTTACCCGGCTAGTATGCGGTGAAGTGAGAATACGAGCGTCGTCCCGGGCCACTAGGCAACATCAGCTGTAGCCCGGTGTTAGGCTCTGTTTGTGTTTGCAGTTGCTTCATAAATGCTCACTGAATCTTCCGCACCTTCCCACCTCCCCCAATAGTTATTGATTTGACTGCACAGGGTCTTAGCTGTGGCCCGGGGACTCTCAGTTGAGGCTCAGTTGACTCTCAATGTGGGATCTAGTTCCTGGACCAGGGATCGAACTTGTGCCCCCCGCGCTGGGAGCGTGGAGTCTCAGCGCTGGACCAGCAGGAGCATGCCTGGACTCCCCATCCTCGAGGGCAAGCACCGCTTCTCTTGCTCCTGCCGGTGCCCTCCATACAGGACAGGGCACAGCGCAGCCGGATGCTTGTGAGTGAAGACCTGGTGACGGAACGAGTTGACGACATCTGGATTCTGGGTCATCAGAGCACACTTTTGTTCATGCTCGAAGCGGAGCTGACAGGTTCAATATTTTCCCTGTTGCCCCTCGCAGGTGACTTGCTGTGCTCCGCTCTGGCGCCTGCGCTAATGGGATGTCCCTGCGCTAATGGGATGTCCCTGCGCTAATGGGATGTCCCTGTCCGGTACTTCCCCTTACTCCACAGCCTCCCGTCCCTCCTCAGATAAGCCTCCTGACTCTCATCCCTGCTGGAGAAGATCTAAAGAGCCTTTTTCTAGGCTCCACTCTTCAGCATCTGTCATATAAATACCAAGAATGCACAAGAGGAAAACCCCAAGAGGGGATGACCGGGGAGCCCAGAGAATGCTTGATCAAGCCTTCGACACTCACCCAAAGATGGAAAGTCTTCCAGCTGTGGTCCTGGGTATCTCTTCCTTCTGCACAGGAGGGAAGGAAGTGAGGAACTATTTCACTATTGCGGATGGCTTTCTCACATGTTAACTCAAAGAGACTTAGTCAACCCATGATTAAGGAGCTATCTTTGACCATAATCTCTCCATCTCCTATCATATTCAGCCATTGGATGGATTCACTTGGTTCTTCCTATGAAGCCTCTCCTACACTCATTTTTTTCCAGACTCCCTGACTGTTCTCTAATTTAGTGGGTCCCAAAGTGTGGTCCTTGGACCAGCAGCAGCACCTGGGAGCTGCTCTCACGTCCATACATGACCACAGGAAAAACCACAGCCTTGACTAGACGGACCTTTGTTGGCAAAGTAATGTCTCTGCTTTTGAATATGCTGTCTAGGTTGGTCATAACTTTCCTTCCAAGGAGTAAGCGTCTTTTAATTTCATGGCTGCAGTCACCATCTGTAGTGATTTTCATGAGAACATTATAAATGTGTTAGGTGGCTTATTGTAGAAAAACTGGAAGATACATACAAGTAGGAAAGAGGACGCCCAAAACAAAAATTACCCCATAACTCTTAACACCAAGAGGAAACTACTGTTTTAATATTTTAACATTTTTTTATTAAGAAATATTAAAAAAAATAATCTTTATTCTGTTCTGTATGGATTGTGCTCAGTCACTTTA
Organism: Procapra przewalskii; assembly: GCA_006410515.1. Taxonomy (NCBI): domain Eukaryota; kingdom Metazoa; phylum Chordata; class Mammalia; order Artiodactyla; family Bovidae; genus Procapra; species Procapra przewalskii. Next base: position 1,946,414 of record SJYF01000760.1, read on the forward strand.
GTCATGTTCAACACCGTGTGACCCTGTGGACTGTAGCCTGCCAAGCGCCTCTGACCGTAGGATTCTACAGGCAGGAATACTGGAGTGGGTTGCTGTGCCCTCCTCCAAGGGGTCTTCCTGACCCAGGGACTGAACCTGAATCTCTTCTCTGCCATCTCCGGCATTGCCAGGTAGGTTCTTTACCACTGGCACCACCTGGGAAGCCTTTTGTAGGGATCACTGTGGACTTCCCTGCAGCTCAGATGGTAAAGAATCTGCCTGCAGTGTGCAAAACCTGGATGCGATCCCTGGATTGGGAAGATCCCCTGGAGAAGGGAATGGCAACCCACTCCAGAATTCTTGCCTGGAGAATCCTGTGGACAGAGGAGGCTGGCGGGCTACAGTCCTCGGGGTCACAGAGAGTCGGACACGACTGAGCCAGTAAGACGACTGCTATGTGCTTTTGGTCTTCCATTTATTTCTTTCCTTTCCCCAGTCCTATCTTGGATCCATGACCCTATTCTTCTTTTTTAAAATCGAAGGATCTTTGACCTGCAACTCGTGTGGGTCTCAGGTGTGCCGCACACTCCCTTGGTCCGTCTGCACTGAAGCGTGATCGCCATTGTAGTGTCAGCTAATCCCTCTACTCTGTCACCTAACGATCATTTCTTCTAGTGCTGGGAATAATTAAGACCTAGTCACTTAGCGGGTCTAATGCTTATAATACAGTTCTGTTGTCTGTAACCCTCGTGCCCTGTATGAGGGCTCTAGGACTTCTTCACCTACTGGAGGCAAGCTGTTCTTTCTAATGCATATTCCTGACAGAGCAACTTCTGGATTCAAAGATACTCAGTGAGTTCTTGCCCTCTGATTCCTGCACATAAATGGCTCACCTTGGCATTCAAGGAGTTTTGTGATGGGATGTTTCCATGCTTATCTGCTAATAGGCCTGTTCTGTAAGGGACAGAGGTCTCGTATCCCTGGCACTTAACTGTGCCACACACTCGGTGGGTACTCAATGTGTTTGTTCAGGGAGTGGAATGCATATTCTGATACCGTCAAGTCACCGGTGAGGAATGTACGTGTGCCATTCATTTCTCCTGGCTTTAAGAGCAGTTTGTGCCGGGGTGCTTTCTCAAAATGCACAGGGCTGTGTCCGTCCCAGGAGGTGCCCTCCTCAGGCATCCTCCCTGAGAAGCTCAGGTCTAGAACGTCTCTTCCCCATTTCTACGAGTCAAACAGGGGCCTGTGTTTATTAGACGGTCTCCTTCCACAGCCGTCTCCCCTCCCCTCCTGCGTCCTGTCATCCAGGTGGTTCTACCAAACCTTCTGCCTCCGCTGTCAGGAAGGGATGGGGCGAAGGGCAGAGTGACCCGAATCAGCCCAAGCCAGTCCGGTTCTTCCCCTGGGAACCTGAGCGGTGTGGTGGGAGGCGGACGCGGTGGGAGGCAGTGGGTGCTGGCTCTTGGGTCCCCTGCCCTTGCTGCCGGCAGCCGTGTGTGATCCTGGGTGAGCAGAGGAGGCTGGCCTTCAGGGAGGAGAGGGGAACAGACACACAGAGCGAAGCAGGGAAGACAGCGAGGTCTCAGAGGGGAGCAGCCGGAGGGACGGAGGGAACGGCCGAGGACGCTCCGCTTTCCCTCGGCCAGCCTTGTGGCTCGAGCTGACTCAGCCTTCCACTCGGGTACCCTTTTCCCTAGCCAGTTTGAAGGATCCTGTTGAGAAGACCCTCTTTGCAGACCTGCCTCGGATTCCCCCTCATGCTTGACTGTCCCTCAGGACACATTCCCTCGGGGATTCCCAGGTGGCAATAGTGGTAAAGAGCCCACCTGGCCATGCAAGAGACGGGGGAGACTCCGGGGTTGATCCCTGGGGCGGGAAGAGTCCCCTGGAGGCGGACGTGGCTGCCCACTCCAGGATTCCTGCCTGGAGAATCCTGTGACAGAGAGGCCTGGCGGGCTGCAGTCCATGGGGTCTTAGAGAGTCGGATGTAACTGAGTGGCGCAGCACGCTTGCGGGTCTTTTCAGAAGCAGCCCTCTCCCACTGCATTTATTCTGATGTTCCAGCCTCAGGCGGGATCCGGGGCTTTACATAAGTTATCAGGTTGGCTGAATAACTTGGGATGGGGGAGGGACCTCACTGGTCCAGGGCAGAGGACCTTGCTGGAAAAGGTCCGGAACACCAAGG
>SJYF01000760.1:1964753-1981909 GCA_006410515.1 Procapra przewalskii
TGATCGAAGTGAAGATGCAGTCACGTGCCAGGTGTGATAAGAAGAAAAGCAGGGGAGATACATGGCTGAAGATAGGGAGGGGGGTAAAGTGGTTCTTTTGATAATAGCTGGATGGTTTGCTATGCGAGGTTACCGACAGTTTCACAAAGAGAATGGAGCCTTTGGTGTGTGTGTGCGCGCGCGTGTGTGTGTGCGTGCGTGTTGTGGCGCTGTTTGAGAACTTTTGCTTGTGAACTCAGCAGGAGACCAGTAAACACGGGCAGAGTGACTGCTGCTTCTCGGGGAAAAGGCTCTCCAGCTCCCCTTCCCTCTTTCCCTCGCGCCCCCAAGGGCTGTGTCGGGCCCGCTCTGAGGCCAGTGAGTTAGAGGTGAGTGTTGCTTTCCCTGGAGGTCTGCGCAGGGTCTCATACAAAGTGGAGACTGTCATCCTCAGGGGACAGGGCCCATAAATGACTTCACTGGTGTCAGAAAACAGCTAGCAGAGCGCTCAGACACACGTACTTCATGTTTAGAAGAAAAGATCGTCACGTGAGCGCTGACTCTAGTCGTGGCTGTTGTGGAAGGAGAAAAGAAACGCATCCCATCTCCTGGCATTAGAAGGTAGGCAGTGTGGCTCAGAGCTGGGCGCAGAGTCTTGCTCAGGGCGCCTGGAGCGCCCCATAGAATGTTGTATTCCTTCTAGAATCTTTCCCAGGCGCAGTCATGCAAAGTGAGAAACTGCATTCACAGCCACATTTCTGAGGCGCTATGGAAGCCTTACTCTGCAAAGTGAAAATTAGACTCTGCACTTACGCACAGGGCTTCCCTGGTGGCTCAGTGGTGAAGAATCCACCTGCCAGTGTAGGAGATGCAAATTCGATCCTTGGGTCTGGAAGATCCCCTGGAGAAGGACATGGCCACCCACTCCCGTATTCATGCTGGGAAATTCCCTGGACAGAGGAGCCTGGCGGGCTGCGGGCTCCTCTGTCCATGGGGTCGCAGAGGAGTCGAACACGGCTTAGCGACTCAACAGCAACAGCAACTCGGAAAGAGAAGTAGCGTCGGTCATCTCAGAAGTATTTTTAGCAGAGTCCAGTCGTGCCGTACATGTTTGCGATGTGCAGACGCCACTCTGGGCACCGGGGATTCATCGATGGCCTGTGAAGCATCCTCCCTCGTATTTCTCCTGGTCGCCCACGTCGCGGGGGCAGACAGCGTGATGGGGAGGGCTGCGTTTAGCAGTAGATCCGCGCGTGGGCGCACGTAGGTAGCGGTGATACCCGCAGTGACAGACAGGAGGATGGCTTCGAGGGAGGGGCTGGGAGGAGAGCAGGAGACTCCCCGCGGGAGCTGACGGCGCCAGCCTCGGGTGGCAGGAGAGGTGCGGGCAAGAGGGCAGCGCAGGCAGAGGCCCTGGCAGCGGCGTGAAGTGCGCGGGGGCCTGGAAGAAGGCCTGCAAGGGGCTATGTCAGGGAGCCGGATAAAGTGTTCAAAGGGACGGGGCAGGGAACATCTGTCTGGGGCTTGTTCTCTGGTGCAGGTTAGAGGTGATGGAAATGATGCTGACTTGGACCAGCCGTGGGGTGTGCCGATGAAGGCCGGTGTGCAAATGTGGTTTGGAAAATGGGTGGTGTGGCTGGAGCCAGAAATACTGTTTTGACCTTGTTGGATTTGAGATGGCTTTTGAACATCCAGGTGGAGCTCTCAAGTCAGAAGTTTGATAACGTGAGTTTCAAGCTCGCTGTAGAAGTTGGAGTCGAGGTATAAATCTGGGGCGCGTTAGCGCTTATTTGGGGAAAACTAAAGAGGCTTTCTGGATTACCTCTCCTTTAGAGAGGAGCTGAAATCAAGCGTCTATTTTAGTTCTGTTGGAAATTTTATTTCCATTAGTGTTTGACTAGAGAATTCATTTGGGGGTGTAGTCAGCCTGGTGAATGAAACCAAAGAGGTTTATGTTCAGAGGGAGAAGTTCAGAATTATTCAAAAAATAACTTACCTGTTGTTACGGTAGTTGTTGCCTGTAGTTTCATAGGCAGCAGAGAATATAACTTCCAAATGAGCTTGGGGCCGGGGACATCTCTGATTTGCTGGGAGAAATGCACTCGGGTGAACATTCCTTTCTAGCCCCCTGACCAGGTGGCTCCGTGGTAAAGAATCTGCCTGCCATTGCAGGCGATAAGGAGACTCGGGTTCCATCCCTGGGTCGGGAAGATCCCCTGGAGGAGGACATGGCAACCCGCTCCAGTATTCTTGCCTGGAGAACCCCATGGACAGAGGGGCCTGGAGTGGACAGAGGGGCTGGGCTACCGCCAGGTTCCTTTGTCGATGGGGTGGGAAGAGTCAGACACATCTTAGCCACTAGCTCACCACCCCTACACATAAGCCTTGACTTCTGTGAGTTCCCTGCCATCTGGTCCCAGGCTCGAGAGAGGGGCTTTTCTTGTATATGTGTCTCCACGCAACGAGATCTGCAGTGGATCTGGAAAGTCAGCCGTTGCTTCAGTGACAGAGTTGCTGCTTTCAGGGGATGGACAGGCTGACTAGACGGGCCTCGATGCGTGACAGGGAGCCCTGTAACATCAGGCTGCCCATGCCGGCCCCGCCGGTGTAAAATCAGCCTTGCTTTAGATGAGAGCACTTGCCCTTCCGGCTTGCAGAAGGAAGGGCTTACCAAGGTAATAAATCAGACAGAAGTAGCTGCTGTCAGTCGAAATAGATTCTAAGAGCGATCTCCTGCTGGTGGAATTTATTTAGCTTCACTTAAAGGAGAACGTGCTCCTCAGGGTGCATTTGGTTGCAGGGAAAAGAAAGTCACCCAAGTTGCCTTAAGAAAAGGATGCTCGGCCCAAGGCCTCAGAGGCGGTTCCCTCGACTGGCGGTGCCGGGGCGGTAAAGCACGCCTGGGGTCCCTGGCGACTCTCGCTGCTCCCTCTGTGGCTCCGTCCGTGGCCACGGGGCTGCTCACCCGTGCTGCTGGGGCCTCCTCTTGAGCCTGGCTTCCTCCGTGTGGCCCTTGACTCCGCGTCTTCACACCCCCGGCTCGCCGGGGTGCTTGGCGCCAGCCCTTGAGATGCAAGGGCCCCAGTGCCCCGCAGAGTCGGCTCCACCGCCCCGGGCAGCGTCTGTCATTATTTTAGACGCAGACCCGTGCTCCGCGCATCAGACGTTCGGCCCTGGTCCCCCCGGGTCGAGACAGCAGCTGGGGCCATCCGTTAATCTGGAATGAGGCGTGGGCTTGGACTGAGGCTTGAAACGTGCCTGCAACAAAAAAGTTTTTTGGAAAGACTCTGGTCTTTGGAAACAACTTTTTTAAAGATTTTTTTTTTTAATGTGAACCATTTTCAAAGTCTTCATTGAACTTGTTACAATATCACTTCTGTTTTTTATGTTTCGGCTCTTTCGGCTTCAAGGTGTGCGGGATCCTGCCTCCCCAGCCTGGGATCCAGTGCAGACTCCCTGCGCCGGAGCGTCGGGAGGCAGAGTCTTAACCACGGGGCCGCCGGGAAAGTCCAGGGACATTTTAATAATGCAGAGGAAAATAATGAGTAACTTTGGGGTGTTCTGTGAGTCCTGCTTTCTGTGTGGCCTCTCAGCCTCTCTCTCCCAGATAACAGATTTTCACACCAAGGAACTCGGGGGCCATCTCGAGTCTCCCTTCGTTATGGTCTCTGGTGATGAGTTCATCTTTCTCGTGTTTTGTTCCCATAGATTTGGGGCTGGTGATTCGCAAACTAACAGTTTTCCTTGGTGGCTACTTCTTCCTGCCAGCTGCCCTCAAATTGCTTGTAATCACAGGGTTGAGTGGTTACCAAAAATGATGAACTCTAGCCTCCGGTTGCAGACAGGAGTGAATGTCATGCGTCCGACACACATTGTCTTGATTTTCCAGAGCAAGGGATGGGGTAAGGGGCCTTGCTAGTAACCATTGTGTACCGGCCCCTGTCATCACGTTGAGATGTTCAAAATGGGGAAAAAAATGTAATTACTTCCTGCCAGGGACTGGAGGTGATGAAACTCTGGTGGAGTGGACAGGCAGAGGCAAAGAGGGGCAGGGCCAAGGGACTGACAGTCCAGTGGCCAGAAGGGCATGCTTTGGGAATCCTGGGGGTTAGCAGAGCCACGGGGAAATCTTGGAGAGGATGGGATTTCCTTAGGTGGGTGGCCAGGGCTCTGGCTGGTAGCGGGCAGAGAAAGGAGGTCACTGGAGTCCTTAGGGTGGACTTGGACGTGGGAGTGGGGACGCATGTGGAGGAAGCCTGGGTTTAAAAATGGGACTGACATGTCCACCCGTCTGGTTGGGACTTGTTTGTGATTGTGTGAGGCATTGTATCCATGAGCGTGTAGCTTTCCAACAACTGAACAGTGAACACTTTGTTCGCTTTACACATGGGGAGACTGAGGCTCAAAGAAATTCATCGGCTTGCCAAGTCCCAGCCAGATGTTTAACCAAGATCTGGGATTTCTGCTTTCCTCTACCCCACTTGGCTGAAGCAGAGGGCTCCTATAAGATAGAGAGGTTTGCAAGCTTTTAGTTGAGCTGGACTTTGGGTGTTGAGTGCCATGCTGAGAAGTCTAGACTTTTCTTATAAGGCAGGGGGCAACCCTTAGACATTTCTGAGAAAACGCATGGCATATACAAAAATAAAAAAGTGAATGAAGTCGCTCAGTCATGTCCTAGTCTTTGCGACCCCATGGATTGTAGCCCACAGAATTTTCCAGGCAAGAGTACTGGAGTGGGTTGTCATTTCCTTCTCCAGGGAATCTTCCTGACCCAGGGATCAAACATGGGGCTCCCACTTTGCAGGCAGAGGCTTTACCTCTGAGCCACCAGGGAAGCCTACAAAGCAGGGGGCAAGTCATTCTTGTCTTCAGGGTTTCTGCAGCAGCCCTGTCCTCCATAGCAGGACTTTCTGATGCCTGGAAATTTATGGAGAAAAAGACCACAGCCAGCACTGACCGATTTTCCATAGATTTAGCTAGCTTGGACTGGATTTGTAAACAAACAGATCAAACAGTCTCCAGCTAATTTTTTGTTTAAGTGTTTTGCTCTTATTTTTATTTAATGATTCTGTTTTCACTGGCCGTTGCCTTCCCCTCTTGGTGCCTTCGCGTCCTGTGAATGACTTGGCCACAATGGAATTCGTAGTTTAGAGAGGGGTGGGGTGCGTGACCCACGCCCTGTACTGCCCTGTGGATTTGATCATGTTTTGGTGTCCGGATGCATTTTTCCCTCTTTGGGTTTCACGTGGTAACATCTTTTCCCCTTGGGCATTGCCAATAAGCACAGTAATATTAACCTTTTAGTACTGCCCTCTTGGCACTGTGCACGGGTTTCATGGAAGACAATTTTTCCACAGATTGGAGTGGGGGGATGGTTTCAGGATGATTCAAACAGGTTGCATTTATGGTGAATTTTATTTTGATTTTTATTGCATCAGCTCCACCTCAGATCATCAGGCATTAAATCCCAGAGATTGGGGACCCCTGACATAGGTGATTTATTTTATTCCTTTGTTCTTTTGGCCACCTTGAGTTCTTGGAATGTCAAGAGAATTGTGCTCTGCGCTGTGGGGGACACAGAGGTGTGAGCCTGGGTCCTTGGGTCGGCCAGTCGGGTCAGTCGCTCGGTCTGACTGTTTGCAACCCCGTGGACCGCAGCGTGCCGGTCCTCGGGGGACACCCTGATGCCTCCCACTGTCCCTATGTCCGGTCCTGCGAATCTCAGGGCCCTCTGTTTCTGGGGCGTCCCTGACCCGTCCCGTTCTCAGCTCCATACCCCATCGGCTGCATGCGCCCTCTGACTGCCTCCTTCCCGGCTCCGAGGCCCTTCTTCACCCCCAGCTGCTGATCTTTATTGTTTGCCAGGTCCTGCAGGAGCCCCTGGTGCCTTCCCGCCTCCCATCCTCGAAAGTCCCATCTGCACAGGGCTGCTGGCGGGCTCATTACGTCACAGCCCTGTAGCGGCTCCTGCTACCTGGATGGCTTATCTCAGAGTGTGGCTCTGGCCGCCGACCCAGGGTGATCGAGGGTGTGGGTGAGAAATGCACGTTTCTGGACTTGAGCCCAGACTTCCTGAGAATTTCTGGTGGCGTTGTCTAGGAAGCCGCATTTAAGCCCACTCCCCAAGGGAGTCTTGGAAATTTGAGAAGCAGCGTTTAGAGGAATAAGATCAAACTCTTCAGGTGGGCTTATAAAGTCCGCCTCCCTTATACTTTATGTTATGGACGGCGTTAGCACTGTAGTATCGTGGACTTGAACGCGCAGTGCAATCATCGTGGGAGCCGACACCGTACGTGTCATTAACACTCAGCCTGTCTTGTTTCCTCCGAACTCCGTCTGCCCCTTCTCACCTCCCCTGCCTCAGTGTTTTAAAGCAAGTCTCAGGCAGCAAATCGTTGTCTCTCCAGATATTTCAGAATATATCTCTAAATAAACTCTCAAACTCTCAGAAACATACTCCTCTCCCCAAAACCATTATCACTCCTAAAACCAAATTAATCAAGATTCTTTACTGTGTCTAAGAAAGTGAAAGTTGCTCAGTCGTGTCCTACTCTTTGTGACCCCATGGACTACACAGTCCGTGGACTTCTCCAGGCCTGAATACTGGAGCGGGTAGCCTTACCTTTCTCTGGGGGATCTTCCTAACCCAGGAATCGAACCCAGGTCTCCTGCATTGCAGGTGGGTTCTTTACCACCTGAGCCACCCGGGAAGCCGCAATTCAGTCACATATATTTCCAGATTATTCTCCATCACAGGTTTTTACAAGATGCTGAACACAGTTCTCTGTGCTGGGTGTGGGGCCTTGTCTCCCTCATATGTGGTCGTGTGTGTCTGTCTGCTAGGCCCAAGCTCCTGATTTATCCTCCCCGCCTTTAGCAACTGTTGGTTTGTTTTCTATGCCTGTGAGTCCGTTTCTGTTTTGCAAATAATTTATATTATTTTTTAGATTCCACAGATAAGTGATATTTGTATATCATGTATTTGTCTTTGTCTAACTTCACTTAGTGTGGTATTCTTCAGGTCTATTCAAATTGCTGCGAATGGCAACACTTCATTTTGGGGGCATATATATATATATATATGCACACAAACAAGTGACAGTCAGTCAATCATGCCTGACTGCTCGCTTCTCCAGGCCAGAACCCTGGAATGGGCAGCCTTTCTCTTCTCCAGGGGAATCTTCCCAACCCAGAGATCGAATCGGGGTCTCCCTCATTGCAGGCAGATTCTTTGCCAGCTGAGCCACAAGGGAAGTCCAAGAATACTGGGGTGGGTGGCCTATCTCTTTTTCAGCGGATCTTCCCGACCCAGGAATTGAACTGGGGTTTCCTGGATTGCAGGCATTCTTTACCAGCCGAGCTGCTAGGGAAGCCCGTGTGTGTGTGTGTGTGTGTGTGTGTGTGTGTGTGTGTGTGCACGTGCCTGCATAGTTACATATTATATAGCACATCTTCTTTAACCGTTCATCTGTTAATGGACACAGGTTCCTTCTGTGTCTTGGTTGATGTGAGCGTTGGGGTGCATGTATCTTCCCAGATTAGAGTCTTCGTGTTTTCTGGATACACACCCAGGAATGAGTTGCTGGCATCTCTGGTTTTAGGTTTTATTAAGGAGCCTCTGCAATTTTCCCCACGGTTTGTGATGGTTTTATTGAAATACCTTACAAGAGAATGGGCGAGGTGTAAGCCAGAAATTCAGATATTTTAAGATAAATTTAGGTTTATGTTTTTAAAGTTTTGAATATTTATTGCTAGTAAGGTTTGTGTACCCTGTATGAGTAGCTTTCTCTCGTTAGGATGAACACTACTTTCAGTTTTTTTTTTTTTTTCAGCCCTTTTTAAGACTATGGGCTTGTCCAGACAGCTGCTTCTGTCTACTTTCAGTGGCCAAGAGTTGCCACCCTCTCGTCCAGAATTATCAAAAGGGAGCCAGTCTGAGTACTGAATGTGCTGGCAAAGGAGTGTTTCACAGTCGGTAGAGAAAGAGGTGGTTCGTGCGCGATGGGAGAATTGACCCCTGCCCCGTGAAATTTGCTGAATTGTGGATGGCACCCCACAGTCTGGCACTTTTGGTAAAGCCCAGGTTTTCTTTGCTGTTGCTGTTCCCTAAATTCTTTGATAGAGATCTCTTCACGGGAATCCTAGAAGATGACAGTGGTTTTATGGAAGAGTCTCAGGTCCCAGGACAAGCGACTTGCCGGAAGCTCAGTCTGGTCACAGCCCAGACTTGCAGCTCCTCACTCTGTGCCATCTCTTCACTCTTTCCTCAGGACTCTATTAACTGGAAATGGACGTGCGCTTGAGCTGTTATTACATGGGACTTATTTTCCTTTGTGTGTCTTATTCTGAGTCACTGAATGTACTAAAATTTTCTGTAAGTGATTTATCATTTGTGTTTGTGACCTTTGAAAATACGCTCAAGCCTATCACATTTTTGTTTTATCAGTTACTCAGAATGTCCTTGAATTTTATTCTTTAACAAAGTCTGTGGACCCTGTTTTGAGTTACTTGGCTCATTAGTATTGTAGCCATCAATACAATCCACCCAGATCTTTCCTGGTGAGCTGGGACCTGTTTGTTGATACACGCATTACATACGCGTAGAGACGGCAGAATGCCCGGGAGCAGTGAGAGGTGGAATCAGAGGACTGTGGGAGGATTTTTTTACTTATCCGTCTTAACTCTGCTGTCATTATCTCTGGTTCGTTAACTTATTTTACAAGTTTTTCCTTCCTCCTTAGAGACCAGTTTATTATATTGAGGGGAGTTGTTCCTCTGAAATAACGCGAGTAAGTTATAATGTAACGGGACCACTCCTGTACGCCGGAAACTTTCTCATAACTCATTCACTCATTCAGCAGCGGCTGATGCCGTGCTCACTAACAGACTGTGTGCCAGGCACCAGGAAAACAGGGATGACTCCAGTCTTGTGGGAGAGATGAGCGTATACACACGTGCTGTCAGTGGTATATGCCACCCACACAAGCCGGAGAGCCAGGGGAGTGCAGCTCGGCTTTTACACATCAGTGAGTAGAGGATCTGTTGCCTGGAGAGGGTTCATAGAAGCTCGGCTGATGCACAGAGCACGGAGGTGGGTATCTAGGAGTTAACTGGGTCCCTCACCAGCTCCGTGAGCCAAGTGTCTGCATCACTCTGGACCTGGGGTCTCTGCATTCAGTGGTCTTCCTCCTGTGGGCCCCGCTGTGCGTGTTCCGCACACTGCCATTCGCCTGTCAGCTGAGCTGGCCTGGGTCCATGGCTCCCAAGCCACTTGCCCCAGAGGACTCTTTCTTGTGTTTCTGTTGGTGTTTTGTTTCCAGCCACACTGCCCAGCATGTGGGATCTTAGTTGCCTGACAAGGAATCGAACCCACGCCCCCTGCACTGAAAGCGCTGAGTCTCCACCACTGAACCACCAGAGAAGTCCGCTTCTGTGTTTCCTGTGTGTGTCTTTTTTATTTTCCTGGAAGACTCTGTCATCCTCCCTGTCCCGTGCTTTTATCAGACACGCAGGTTGACGGCCAGTCCCGGTTGCTGCCCTGGGTTGAGGATGAGCATTTGTACCCACAGCGCAGGAGCGTGCATGGCCTCGCGGTGCATAAACGTGTGTCTCTGTGAGGCTTGAGGAGGTGCTGGGAGGCAGCCCTGCCCACATAGGGCTCCCTCTGCGGGAGACTCTTCCTGGGATGCGTGTAACCCGCACACATGCGTGTAACCCTGCCCACATAGGGCTCCCTCTGCAGGAGATTCTTCCCGCAAGGGAGCCTTGGGCCTGGGATGCATGTAACCCGCAAGCCCTTGCTCCTGGCCAGGTCAGAGCTGGGTGACGTCTCCTAGACTGAGACCCCCGAGCTGTGCTGAGCCACCCCTCGGGGCTCTCGTTCCTGCCAGCATCTTTGGAGTTGGCCCTCAGGACCCGATCTTCTGAACTCTCCCCCAGGGCTCTGGAAGCCCAGGATAAAGAACGGCAGCTCCCAGTTTTCCTGCGGAGACGGGTTCTCAGTGTGTGCAGGGCTTCGCACCCCTGTGTACCTCTCCAGATTGCTGAGGACAGGCATGTCCACATGGGGCTGACGACTTCCTTCTCTCTACACATTTCTCTTGATGATCTCTTCTGTCTCCTTTATCAGAGAGCATCTCACACACTCCCACGATGTCGGGGGCGTGACGTGCCCGCATCGGCTTCTTCATCTTTCCTCCCCACCTCCCTGCTCTGGACCAGTCGTCCCTCTGGGCTCTTGCTTCTCTTCTGCCGCCTTGTCGCTCCTTTGCATCCAGGAGTTTGGAGAGAGGCATGGACTGCATTTTCTTTTCAGAACTTGCAGAAAGACCCACCCCTTGCTGATCCCTTGATTTTTTTCACCATCAGCGAGTATCTTCTCCCTCCCTCTGGACAGGCCTGGTGTCTGTCTGTGCAGGCATAATTTATAGCCACGTGGTTATTTTCCTAGCGGTGGTTGAGCTTCATGAACTATAATCCCAGTTGGCCTTTTTTTTGGCCCTGTGCAGAGTGTGTGGTGTACACACTCGGGGCCGTGTGTTTGCTGAGGTGTGTGGGTTTGCTGGTGAGCCCTGTTCCTGGCCGTCGCTTGGCTGTGACTGATGCAGACCCATTTGGAGACGGCTGTGAAGCTGTATAGATAACCTGTCCAGAAATGGCCGCTTATTCACATGGTGCCATGTTGGACTTCTCGTGGTGCCTGCTGTTGGCCTGTCCAGGCGAGTGTTGTGGGTTGAATTGTGCACCCTCAAAAGAGGGGTGGCAGCCCTAACCTTCAGTGCCTGTGACACCATTTGGAAACAGAATATTTGCAGGTAAAATCAAGGTAAGATGAGGACATACAGGATCAGTGTGGGCTTTAACCCCACATAACTGGCTTCGTATAAGAAGAGGAGATCCTGGGAAGAGTGCCGCTTGAAGATGGAGGCAGACGGAGCACAGACGCATCTACCTGTCGGGAAGCGCCAGGACTGCGGCAACACCGGCGCTTAGGAGAGAGGCGTGGATCTCAGCTTCCTTCAGAACGTCCGGAAAGAACCAGCCCTGCTGATACCTGGATTTTGGACTTCAAGCCAGAACTACGAGAGAATAAATTTCTGTTGTTTCAAGGCACCCAGTTTGTGGCACCTTTTTATAGCAGGCTTTGGAAGCCAATACAACAGCAAAAAGAAGTAGCAATGATTTCTGCTTACACTAATGGTGTGAAAAGCTATGACCAACCTAGACAGCACATTAAAAAGCAGAGACATCACCTTGCCGACAAAGGTCCATCTAGTCAAAGCAGTGGTTTTTCCAATAGTCATGTATGGATGTGAGAGTTGGACCATAAAGAAAGCTGAGCGCCTAAGAATTGATGCTTTTGAACTGTGGTGTTGGAGAAGATTCTTGAGAGTCCCTTGGACTGCAAGGAGATCCCACCAGTCCATCCTAAAGGAGATCAGCCCTGGGTGTTCATTGGAAGGACTGATGCCAAAGCTGAAGCTCTAATACTTTGGCCACCTGATGTGAAGAGCTGACCACTGGAAAAGACCCTGATGCTGGGAAACGTTGAAGGCGGGAGGAGAAGGGGACGACAGAGGATGAGATGGTTGGATGGCATCACCAACTCGATGGACATGAGTTTGAGCAAGCTCCGGGAGTTGGTGATGGACAGGGAGGCCTGGCGTGCTGCCGTCCCTGGGGTTGCAAAGACTGAGGGACTCAAAGACTGAGGGACTCAGCAACAGCGCTGTGAAGAGTTAAACCCGATAAAGGCACTTAGGGATCACGCAGTGGGACTGTATCCTTTTACAGAGCGGGGGATCTGAGGCTGGAGGGGTGCTTGGAGCTCCCCGGTGGGGGTTGCTGATGGATTCGGATCCAGAACCCACACCTCCAGAGCTCAGAGCTGTTTTCACTCTTAACACTGCCTATTTGAGGACATTTGAAACCTGACTTCGTTCACATTGAAGAAAAAGAAGCCAGATTAGGAGGCAGACGGTTTGTTTGCCTCTTCATTTTTGACGATGAATGAGGAGACTGTAGGTCTCGACTACCAAGTGGGGAGAATTTACAGAGATCTGGGCATATTTGCTTCAGAGATTGCAGGCAGACAGCTCGGGACACAAACTGATGGGACTGGTTCTTCTGGGACCATTGCCTGTTTGTCATGCACTTGAACTTCCCCTCCTCTGTCAGGAATGAATTGTAATCAACGTCCACTTTTCTCCCTTCCTCTCTCTCACCTCCCCCCTTTTCTCTAGACAGAAGCCGAAAGGCTTTTCTCGGGACTTCCTTGGTGGCCCCGTGGTTGGGAATCTGCTTTCCAATGCAGGGGACGTGGGTTCAATTCCTGGTCAGGGAACTAAGGTCCCACTTGCCCCAGGCCTGTGTTCCATAGCTAGAGGGCCCGGGTGCTGCAGTGAAGATGAGGCCGGCCAAAAAAAAAAAAAAATTTGCAGTAAACTTATTAATATGGTTATGTTTGTTTGTTTTTATCTTAAAAGGCTTTTCTTGGTGTTTCTGTTAGGGGAAGGTGGTGTGGGGTGGTGGAGCAGGAAGAAGGCTCAGCTTTTTAGCTTTGTAAATGGAAATCCTAAAAGGCGTCACCCTGTTTTAAACTCATGCCACTCATCCTCTTCAGACCCCACTTAGAGTTTAGAAGGCAGCTCCTTAGAGTAGTGAAAACTTGCCTCGGTTGCCTCTGCCTACTTGGAGGAGTTTGTGGACTTGTCTCAGTCTCCCCTAGCCCTTCAGAGCTGCGCCCCCCATCCTGGGCTGTCTGCTGTACCAGGGATTTGCGTCCAGGGTCCGCCCACACGGCCCTGTGCCCACATCAGGTCTTAGACGCCCTGAGCCTGTAGGATGGCCCTTCCTGCCTGCTGATTGTCTTGAATTGGTCCCACCAGGTGCCACGGCTACCTGACGTTTCTTACTTAGAATCTGTCTAAACCTTGAACTTGGAAGGAGCGGCTCTTATTTGGAGTAATGTGTTCTTCAGCAGAAAAGTACTTTCTACTGAAACGTGGGATCAGACTCGGTTTGCACAACCCCAAATGGTTGTGCCAAATGGGCTCTTGGTGCGGACGCGGAGGGCCAGCCTGCATCCCTGTAGAATCGTTAATGCGTGGGCTGCTTTGTTCTGTGTGACTCAGTGTTCGCAGGACCTCGGTCTTCCTAAGCATCCGAAGGCACTTTTGTCGAGTGTCTTGTGTGACAGTGTGACAGCATTTTATTTCTGAGCAGCAGCTGCCCCCTTGAGCCAGGGCTGCTTTGGGAGCAGGAGGACTTGCTGGCAGCCCTGGAGTGCCAGGGCCCACCTGGGGCTGGCGATGGGCAGTCAGGCTGCTGCTTGGGTTCAGGGTGATTCTTCTGAAGAGTGTGTGTGTGTGTGTGTGTGTGTGTGTGTGTGCATTGAGTCGCTTCAGTCGTGTCCGACCTTTGTGACCCCATGGACTGTAGCCTGCCAGGCTTCACTGTCCGTGGGATTTTCCAGACAGGAACCCCAGTGGGTTGCCATGCTCTCCTCCAGGCGAGCTTCCCGACCCAGGGGCTGAACCGGCGTCTCTGACATTTCCAGCACTGGCAGGCGAGTTCTCTACCACTAGCACCACATGGGAAGCCCTAAAGATTACCCCCCCCCATTCCCGCCCTTAACTGGCCCCAGGAGAGCAGACGTAAGCCCATAAACAGTTCCCTGTGCCAGCCCTCTTCACCTCTGGCTTATGCTGGGCTGGACCCAGTGTTAAGCTTAGCGTTAGTACTCCTTCCGGAACACTCCCTCCTGAGTGATCAGGGCAGGGACTCCTGAGAGGGGCTGGACTCCTCCTGATCGTCTCCCCTCCGTGTGTGGATGGGACCCCTCTCACAGTATCGCCAGGGAACCAGCCAGGACTGGAGGCGGGTTGCTGGAGGTTTGGGGCCTGTGAGTCGATTCAGCTACTTTGGTGCTTCTTTGTGCCGTTTTATTTCCTTTGACACCAGGTATGTTGTTTTGCTAGTCCTCCCCGCTTAGGATAAAAGCGCGCTCGGTGATGCGAATTCTCTAGTATCTAACACAATGATACTGCTTGTCAGTTTGAAGAAAAAGCAAATTGTCTGCTCTGTGGGTTGGGATTTCCTCTTTTTTTTTTTAAAAAAAGCAGCTTAGAGAAAATCCCCAAACATAGTCTCCTGATTGAAAAATATATTAATGGATTTCACGGCTTTATCATTTTCTTAAAGTGACAGTCCTCCTTAGTTTAAAAACATATACTATATATATGTAGATATGCTATTGAAACATAGGACTGCAAACATTCTGCGTGCAGAATTTTTTATGGTTTATAGAAGAGAGGGGGAAGCGATAATTTTACAGAATTGAGTGGCCGTAAAGAGCCTCCTTATTCCTCCTGCCCCCTTTTTGGCCCAGAGGGCAGGCATCCCGTCTGTGGTGGTGACTGGCTGGACCATCTCTGTGCGGTCTCCATGCAGGCTCATTAATACCATGCATTGATGGCTTCAGACTGCCCTTTGTATGTTGAATCTGGCTCCCGACGTGTCATCCACAAGTGAGTGCTCCTTGCCTGCCAGCCAGCACACTGTCCATTCGACAGCTTTCCATCCTTGTCTTGATAACACATTTTTGGTGTCTTCACTTGGATTGCTTGTGTTCTTTGCCCTTGTTGTATAAAAATGAAAATTAAAAATTAAAGTGGTTAATATAAGAATGATTATTAAGAGCATAATTCTCCTGAACACATCCACTGAGAAAGAGCTGTGAATCTGAGGTCTTGACTGGGGAACCACGGGAGCCCTCGGCTGGGACGGGAAGGAACATCGAGGAGCCTGTGCGAGATGCCCCAAGTCCAAGAGGCGGGGCGTGCTTGTGCTGGGCTGTGCTTAGTCGCTCAGTCACGTCTGACTCTGTGACCCCATGGACCGGAGCTCACCAGGCTCCTCTGCCTGTGGCATTCTCCAGGCAAGAATACCAGAGTGGGTTGCCATACCCTCCTTCAGGGGGTCTTCCTGACCCAGGGATCGAACCCAGGTCGCCCGCATTGCAGGCAGATTCTTCGCCATCTGAGCCAGCAGGAAGTATAGGGATTTCATAGTTGTTCCTTCCTTGTTTTGTTGTCTTAGGCATTCTGAGAAGGAGTACGCCTCTGTGCTTGTGAGGAGGAGGTGGTGAAGGAGAGGTCTGTGACTTCCTTGCGTTTTGCTTTCAAACCCGTTTCAGGCAGGCGTTCCAGATGGGATGTAAAGGATTGCCCTGAACCCCCAAACAGAGCTCCTGTAAAGGGCCTGCTGGGCTGCAGCGCTGCCCACAGGAGCCTTCCCGATGACTGCCCCCTCTCATCATGGCAGGGCGTTCCTCAGTCATCCTGATTTCCCTCCCGAGGCTTCCGGCGTGCTCTTTCCCGGGACTTTCTCTTTCTGGATCACCTGACTTTGGATCCTCTGATTTTTCTGGGCTTTTTCTGTGAGTGCCCAGCATTACAGAGCAGTCTGGGGCCGGGGCTCTGCCGGCCCTGGTGACCCAGCTGCCCCCAGAGCCATGTTCCCCAGTGTGTGGAATCCGTCCCTGTTTCACTCTCTTCACCCTCAAAGATTCTGCTGTCGGCCCCCAGGGCATCTCAATTTTATTTTTCTGCTTCTTCCCCAGACCAACACCTTCTTAACTGCCAGGTTCAGCTCTGCGGGGCTTTGCCGAAGCCCTCCCAGTGGGCTCGGGCAGGACTGTCGTGCAGGGGGCACTGGGCTGCAGGTGCGTTTATGCCCCGCTTTGTTCCTTGTTTGCCATCTGTCTCCTGTGAGTGGAGGACGGCAGCTCATACAAGGGGCTCCGGAAGCTCTGCCGGATGAGCGCTGGTGCCCCTGCTCTCCTGGCCCCCTCTGATTCCTCCTCTCCTTGGCCTCTGGGCCACCCTTGCTTGTGGCCCCACTCTCTCTATCCCGAGTGGCAGGCACCGCCTTTCCCGTCTGCCAGCTCCACCCCCTGCAGTGTGAATACTGTCACCGCTGTGTCCTCTGCTCAGGCATCTGAAGTTCCCAGATCGAAGTAAGTTTTCCCTGACTTTCTAGACCTTGCCCCCCTTTCTAGACCCTTGCTTCGCCCGTTTCTGCCTTCATGTGGAGTTGCTTCTCTGCACTTAGGCACCGCTGGATACCGCTGGTCACTGCCTGCCCCTGGAGCCCACGAGGCCTGGCCCGCTGCTTATGCGCTCTTTACCTGGACTTACTTTTGTTGCTTTATTTTTTTCTCCCTTCTGTACAACTCAACCAAGCTCTCTCCTGAGAGCTCTGTTTCAAGCCTGTCTCCTTAATGGAATCTACTCCTGATCTTATTACACACACACACACAGTCTCTCCTCTTTCTGGCCCTTGGCACTTATAGTCTCTGTACGCAGCTTATAATAAACTTTATAACACAGTCTGTCATCTAATAAGGAGTAGTGCAAATGATTTTCAGGGGCTTGGAGGTTGGAATCAGAGAGACCTAGGGATGCCTCTCTGTTTTGCCATCTGCGGGTCCTTCAGCAAGTTGATTACTGTTAACGGGTGTCTTGTCCTCATCTGTGATGTGAGAAGAAGAATGCCTTCCTTCACGTGGTGGTTTAAAGATTAAATGACGTAACGATGGTACAGCTCCCGGGATTTACTGGGTGCTCCGTCAGTAGTATACCCACGGTCATTTTTCCTGCGCTGGTGCTGTGAACTGATCCGTAGCCTCTGTAAGCTCATACCCCCAGTGTGGCTGCATTTGGATGCAGAGCTTTTAGGAGGTAAGTAAGGTTACGCAATGTCATCAGGCCGCAGTCCTCATCTGATGGGATCGGGGCTTTAGGAGAAGAGGAAGCTTTCGGTCCGCACTCGCACACCAGGGGAAGGCTGTGTGAGGTGCAGGACGAGAGTCCTTACCAGGAGCCAGCACCCTGGTCCTGGAGCCTCCAGAACCGTGAGGAATAAATTCCTGTTGTTTAAGCCTTCCAGTCGGCGGTGTTTTGTGAAAGCAGCCCGAGCTAATAGAGTTGACTTTCTCTCTAATTAGATAACGGTTTGTCGAGCTGATGTTAATTGAGCACTTGTTATGTGTCGGGAGCTTTCTCATTTAACCTTGCTGCGTCCAATCTCAGCTCTCACAGTCCCCTCAGGAGTCTGGTTGCATACCGTGCTGCGGGCCCGGAGCTTCCAGCACCCACTTCCGGCTGCCGCCTTCA
>SJYF01000760.1:2031658-2043782 GCA_006410515.1 Procapra przewalskii
CACACACACACACACACACCATCAGTGGACACACACACACACAGACACCCCCCCATCAGTGCGCGCGCGCGCGCGCACACACACACACACACACACACACACACACACACACCAATAACTCTGAGCTATTCTGCAGATGTTGAAACCCTCTCCAGGTGGGAGAAGTAATGATTGGCAGTGGTGTGCTGCCCACAAGCACGCAGGCCCCAGACCAGTTGGACCTGAAGGTTCTAATGTCAATTCCTACTCACCCTCACCACCAACCCATCCGCAGAATGTCCATGAGCTGACCACGCCCTCTTTGAACAATTACCATAAAGCTTCTCACTCTTCTCCAAGCTGGGACACACAGTTTTGAGGGCGTTAGCCTGTTGTGGCCCCCTTTGCCTGGCAAAGTAATAAAGCTGGTGAAAGTCCCTCAGTCATGTCTGACTCTTTGCAACCCTAAGGACTATACAGTCCATGGAGTTCTCCAGGCCAGAACACTCAAGTGGGTAGCCGTTCCCTTCTCCAGGGAATCTTCCCAACTCAAGGAGCTTCCCAGGCCACCTGCGTTGCAGGCGGATTCTTTACCAGCCAAGCCGCCAGGGAAGCCGCCAGGGAAGCCTACCCTTTCCTTGCTCACCCACAGCTCTCTCCGAGATTCTATTTGGCACCAGTGTGTAGAGAAGCTGAGCTTTCCGCCTCAGTTCCCCGGGCCTGAGATGAGGGGATTTGCCAGGAGGTAGTGATATTAAACGAGTCTGGGTGCAGAGTTTCTGTTTGGAACGAGGAAAAACTTCTGGGAATAGTGGCGATGGTTGCACAACAGTGGGAATGTACTCAGGGCACGGACTGTGCGCCTAAAAGCGGTTACAGGGGCACATCTTGTTACGTGTGTTTTTCACAATAATAAATGAAAAGAATCCAGCCACAAGATGGTAATAATGATGCGTGCGTGCTAAGTTGTTTCAGTCGTGTACAACTCTGTGTGACCCCATGGACTGCAGCCCACCAGGCCCCTCTGTCCATGGGACTCTCCAGGCAAGAATGCTGGAGTGGGCTGCCGTGCCCTCCTCCAGGGGGTCTCCTCGACCCGGGGATGGAACCCGCATCACTGGCAGGCGGGCTCTTCACCACGCGTGCCCCCTGGGAGGCCGCGCAGCAGAGCGTCTCTTCCGGGCGCCCTTGTCTTGCTCTCTACTGTCTGTCCCTGCCTTTGGCCTTCCCCTGGGTAGGCCCGGGTTTTGAGGAGTCTCAGTCTGCCCGGGCAGGCTTCCTGCACGTAGGGCCCCTGGAGCAGAGTCCGTGGCCTCGATGCTGGAGCCCCCGGTGGGTGACAGCAGCCAGCACTTCCCAGGTGCTGTGTTTTACAGCCGGGAGCCCCACTCCGCAGATGACCTTCTCTGTGCTAACAGCTCGTTTTCCGCCTGCTGCATTTGGATAAACCCGCAATCTACTCTTGGAAGGCTGAGCAGAAACATATTTTATGGTTTTTCTCTTGGCTTCTCACCTCTCATCAGTTGGTCTTTATCTCCAACCCACTGACACACGGCCTGTTCTCCTGCCCTCTTCCCTCCTCCTCACAACCTGGCAGCCTTGCTGCAGACACCCGTGTCAGCGAAACGCTGCCGCCCGCCAGCTGCCAGCAGCAGTGCCCACCATCTCCTGAATGGAGATTCAGGCTTCACACGTGTGGGGATGAGAGTCGGCAGCATCGGGGTGAAGGGGACGTGAGAGCAGGGATGGCCGGGTGGACAGTGGGTGCGTTTTTCTTCCTCGGCACCAAGGTTTTGGCAGCACCCAGTGTGGGGGACTTTCACCTGTACAAGTTGCCGTACATGGGAGTCACCCATGGGCTCCGTTTTCGGAGGTTTGGGGAGGTTTCTTTCTGGCAGGCAGGCACCCTTTGCTTCCTGTCCCTCCCCCGATATTGACGGCCGGCAGGCCCCTGTCAGAATCCACAAGACAGGAGACCGGGGAAAGTGCCTCTGCGTTTAGCCAGTCAGGATGCTTAACCTGGTTTACTGGGAGCTAAGGAAGCACTTCAGAAATAGTTTTTTCTTGTTTTTTTCATATTTATTTGGCTGAACCAGGTCCTGGTTGCGGCACGTGGGAACCCGTGGCACGTGGAACCTGCTTCCGTCACCACCGGGCCCAGGCCCCGGCACTGCGAGTGCAGGCTAGCCCCTGGCCGGCGAGAGAGGGCCCTGTAGCTTATCATGGCGCTTTTTGCCATGAGTGAGGCTGGTGGGATCTCCCTGAATCGGGGAATGACTGCATCATGACATTAACCTCAAAACTCAGCACATCCTGCGGCTTGCGATCAGACGCAGGGTTTCTCCGCCGTGACCCTGGTGGTGTTTGGGGCAGAGGATTCTTGGTTGTGAGGGGGTGTTGTGCGCGATGCAGGATGGTTGGCCGCGTCCCTCCCCCTACCCGCTAGCTGCAGTACCAACCCGCGCTCCTCAAACTTATGATGATTGGAAGTGTCTCCGGACATGGTCCTGTGTCCTCTGGGGGTCCAGATCACCCCTAGCTTGAGAACTGTTTGCAACCAGGGTTCTGATGTGTTCTGAGTTTTAGGCCTTGAGAACTTTGTCAGTTGTTATTCTGGAAATCATAGGAAAGGGCTTGGGTTTTGTTGTTCTTGTTAGAGTCCTACCTTCCTCATATAAAACTCCAGTTTTTAATGTGTGTGTACAGGGTCACCAACTGAGACATGAATACCGAGCCCTGGTGTCAGGTTAGCAGTGGGGTCAGGTAAACCCGTTACCCACGTCATAGCCTTGTACTGTGTTGGGTATCTGGTTATGATTTGTGGAGTGAGTGTGAGCAAGCTCCGGGAGTTGGTGGTAGGCAGGGAGGCCTGGCGGAGTCGCAGGCGACTGGGCGACTGAACCGAGCTGGGGACTGAGCTGTACCTGCCTCTGCCAGTCGCGTGGCTGAATGCTGTGAACATGCTAGTGACTCCCTGTCCTGCGTCTTTCTCCCTCCACGTCTGAGTGGAGGATGAGACCTGTTCTTCCTCTTGTTAAACAGCCGTGATGTGGCCAGTTCATCTGCTGAACTCACCTCATGGGCTGGTTATTTGGGACCATGGAATTCTTCAAGGTTTCTTTCCCTGTTCCAGAGCCCAGATGGATTCCCAGTTTCCATCTTCCACAAAACAAAACATCCATTTCCTCGCCCTGGGCTGGGTGAGCGGGCATGTTGCATTCATCAGTCACCCGCTGCTCCTGGAGCTCCCGTGGGCCACGCTTTCTGCGAGTTCCTCGTGACGCTGTGATGACTAAGCTGCCTTCCTGTCGCCCTCTAGTCGGAAAGGTGGACTTACCATCCGTCCACCGCAGCGTGAGAGCTGCCTTCTGTCACCTGTACGGGGTGCAAGGGTCTAAGCTCCCTGCCTGTCTCGGAGCTCTTCCCAAGGCTGCAGCACTGACTGGTGATGATTGTTTGGGAAGGCATCAAGATACGCTCTGCGCAAGCACTGTTCTGAGAGTCTGGAGACCTGGCCTTTTTTTTTTTAATGTTGACAGTGGTCCTAAATAGCTGTGCACCCTTTCCCAAGCCACTTCCTCTTTCTGGTTCTCATTTCCTGGATTTCTAAAGTGATCTGTGCAGGCTGGGTCATCTCTGAGGCTCATTCTGACTCTGGCAGTCCATGCTTATTATAGTAATAATAATTGTATTAGAATTGTTGAAAACTCTTATGTTTTAGAGCTAGAAACCACGTGATCAGCCAGCCTTTGTGAGGAGGCTCTATTGTGTGTTTTTACAATGGGTTCCCTGCTCACTTGGGGAGATTTGCACAAGTCCGGTGAGGTCAGAGCCCTTTCAGCATTAGAGGCCCCCGCATAAGGGGTAAACCAGAAGTCTGAAAGATCAAAACACAAGTCTTGCCCTGAAGCTCCATAAGCAAGATGCTATCTTTATCGAAACAGACCCTTCAATTTCAGAAGGCTTCTCTCCACAGGGCGTTTTTTTTTGGAGGTGGGCCGGAGGGTGCCTAGATTCAGGGTCCCCATGCGTCTGAAGCTGTCGATACATTTCCTGTCCAGTTTAAGCCTTGTCTCCACACCTGTCATTTCTAGTTCGTGTAAGCTCCATCTCCAGCCTTCCAGGGTAGGTCAGCTCAAAGGTGCTGTAGCCAAGCTCCCAGCAAGGGGTACCCAGTCAAGGATAATATCTCTTGCATGTGCAATGGGAGACAAATACTCAGAGCAGGCTTCTCTTTGTCCAAGACAGCTCTGCATATATGCCTTGCAGTTGTAGTCTTGCAGGTAAAACCTCACTTTCCCCAAGAAACCACACTTTGAACTCTCACCACACATCAGAATAACTTTCCTGGATCACCTGGATGACACTTGGCAGACACTGCGGTCCACTGCGGTCCACTGCGGTCCACTGCGGTCCACTGCGGTCCGTGTGCACTTAAAAGACTGTAATCGTCTTCCAGAAGCTCGGTTGTGTTTAACCACCTGGAAGGACCCTGCAGCCCAGGGCGGGCTGTGTGTGCATTAGACGCTGGTGAGCGCAGGTGTAGCGAATGGATGGATCACAGTGTCGGGAGCTGGGGAGCACTCCATAAGTAGTTGGTAGAAAAGGACCAAATGGTAAGTGCTTGAATATGTCACCATTCTCTGAAGTCTTTCTGCTTTGTGCATGTACTTGGGCTAGAAAATGAGGTGAAGCTGTGTGTACCTCCTGAAGAGCGATTGGAGGCTCCTGGTTATCTGAAGGGACACAGAGCTCAGCTGTTGCACAGCTCCGAATATTTTCTTTTATTTAAGCAGTGTTTACTATTTCTGGCCATTGTGTACACTAGTATAAAAATTTAATTAGCTCCTTTCTTTTCAGTTAATTATTACAGCCCTGTTTGTTTGCTCTCTTGACAGAACCTGTGTTGTGGGAACCAGAGAGATCAATTTTCTATCAGAAAATTCATTACTTTTGAGTGAAGTCCAGTGCGCCTGCCAGTGCATGTGCCGCTCGGGGTGACTTTTCTGGCCGCTAGAGAGGGCCGTGCGTGGCGAAGTGAGCCTGTGTGTTTGGTTAGCCATGGTCCTTCTTAGGGCGGTACATGGAGCAAAGTTAAGAGGCCGTGCAGGGCTTCCCTGGTGGCTCAGTGAAGGATCTCCCCGCCGGTGCAGGAGATGCGGGTTTGCTCCCTAGTCCAGGAAGAGTCCAGGTGGCCCCGAGCAGCTAAGCCCACCAGCCACAGCTGCTGCCTGTGCGCTCAAGCCCGGGGAACTGCGGCTGCTGAGCCCCCGGGCCCAGCTCCTGCAGCTGACACGCCCTAGAGCCTGTGCTCTGCGACAGGAGAAGCCGCTGCAGTGTGACCCCCATGCACTGCAGCTAGAGAGCGGCCCTGCTCGCCATAGCTCGAGAAAGCCTGCACAGCAGCAGAGACCCAGCACAGCCAGAAAGAAACAGAATTTAACGATAAATAAAAGGCTGTGTAACTCCGGAGATTAAAAATAAGCATGGGTCTTATTCATTCCTCATCCTTTAGCATTTTTTTAAGAATTGAGAGTTGAAATTAGGGGTTGCTCAGAAACAAGATGGTGGAGTAGAAGGACGTGTGCTCGGCCTCTCCTGAGAAAACTGCAGAGTTGCAGCTGACCGCTGAACAGCTGTCGGCAGGAGGATGCTGGATCCGACCAAGAAAAGACACCCCACGCCCAATGGCAGAGGAGAAGCCCTCTGGTAGGAGGGGCAAAATCGTGTTTAGGATGAAACCGCATGCCTGCCAGAGACCCAAGGAGGGCACAAACAAAATAGTATGAAAGGTGAAAAAAAAGATGACACTGAAAGGTGAGTGCCCGGGGAGGCAGGTGCCCAGTGTGTCACTGGAGAGAAGCGGACGAATAGGTCCAGGAGGAAGGAAGAGGCCGAGCCAAAGCGAAGCAGTGCCCAGCTGTGGATGTGGCTGGTGATGAAAGTGAAGTCGATGCTGCAGAGAGCAATACTGCACAGGACCCTGGGATGTTAGGGGCATGGATCACGGTAACTTGGAGGTGGTCAGACAGGAGATGGCAAGAGTGAGCACTGCAACTGTAGAATCAGTGACCATTCAGGACCGTTCAGTATCGCAGTGACTCAAGTCTGTGCCCCACCACTAACGCTGAGGGTGAACGGCTCTATGAGGACCTACCAGCAAGACCTGTAAAACCCGCACCAGAAAGATGCCCCCCCCCCCCGTCACAGGGGACTGGAATGCTGAAGTAGGAAGCCAAGAGGCACCTGGAGTGACAGGCAAGGTTGGCCTTGGAATGTGGAATGAAGCAGGGCAGAGGCTAGCAGAGTTTTGCCAAGAGAACGCACCGATCATAGCAAACACCCTCTTCCAACAACACAAAAGAAGACTCTACACACAGAGATCACCAGATGGTCAATACTGAAATCAGATGGATTATATTCTTTGCAGCCAAAGATGGAGAAGTTCTATATAGTTGGTAAAAACAAGACCAGGAGCTGACTGTGGCTCAGATCATGAACTCCTTATCACCAAATTCAGACTCAAATTGAAGAAAGTAGGGAAAACCGCTAGACCATTCAGGTACGACCTGAATCAAATCCCTTATGACTATACAGTGAAAGTGACAGATAGATTCACGGGCTTAGATCTGATAGATGGAGTGCCTGACGAACTATGGATAGAGGTCGATGACATTGTAGAGGAGGCAGGGATCAAATCCATCCCCAAGAAAAAGAGGCAAAAAGGCAAAATGGCTGTCTGAGGAGGCTGTACTAATAGCTGAGAAAAGAAGAAAAGTGAAAGATGAAGCAGGAAAGGAAAGATATACCTGTTTGAATGCAGAGTTCCAAAGAATAGCATGGAGAGATACAAAAGCCTTCCTCAGCGATCAGTGCAAAGAAATAGAGGAAAACAATAGAATGGGAAAGACTGGAGATCTCTTCAAGAAAATTAGAAATACCAAGGGAACATTTCATGCAAAGGTGGGCTTGATAAAGGACAGAAATGGTATGGACCTAACAGAAGCAGAAGATATTAAGAAGAGGTGTCAAGAGAATACACAGAAGAACTATATAAAAAAAGATCTTCACGACCCAGATAACCACGATGGTGGGATCACTCACCTAAAGCCAGAGATCCTGGAGTGCGACGTCAAGTGGGCCTTAGGAAGCATCACTACAAAGAAAGCTAGTGGAGGTGGTAGAATTCAGTTGAGCTGTTTCAAATCCTGAAAAATGATGCTGTAAAAGTGCTGCACTCAATATGCCAGCAAATTCGGAAAACTCAACAGTTGCCACAGGACTGGAAAAGGTCAGTTTTCATTCCAATCCCAAAGAAAAGCAATGCCAAAGAATGTTGATACTACTGCACAGTTGCGCTCGTCTCACACACTAGTAAGTAATGCCTCTCGATGAAAGTGAAAGTGGAGAATGAAAAAGTTGGCTTAAAGCTCAACATTCACAAAACGAAGATCATGGCATCCAGTCCCATCACTTAATGGGAAATAGATGAGGAAACAGTGTCAGACTTTATTTTTTTGGGCTCCAAAATCACTGCAAATGGTGACTGCAGCTATGAAATTAAAAGAGGCTTACTCCTTGGAAGGAAAGTTATGACCAACCTAGATAGCATAGTCAAAAGCAGAGACATTACTTTGCTGACTAAGGTCCGTCTAGTCAAGGCTATGGTTTTTCCAGTGATCATATATGGATGTGAGAGTTGGACTGTGAAGAAGGCTGAACGCTGAAGAATTGATGCTTTTGAATTGTGGTGTTGGAGAAGACTCTTGAGAGTCCCTTGGACTGCAAGGAGATCCAACCGGTCCATTCTAAAGGAGATCAGCCCTGGGATTTCTTTGGAAGGAATGATGCTAAAGCTGAAACTCCAGTACTTTGGCCACCTTATGGGAAGAGTTGACTCATTGGAAAAGACTCTGTTGCTGGGAGGGACTGGGGGCAGGAGGAGAAGGGGACGACAGAGGATGATGGCATCACTGACTCGATGGACACGAGTCTGAGTGATCTCTGGGAGTTGGTGATGGACAGGGAGGCCTGGTGTGCTGTGATTCATGGGGTCGCAAAGCATCAGACACTACTGAGCAACTGAACTGAACTGAACTCCTTGGAAGGAAAGTTATGCCCAACCTAGACAGCATATTAAAAAGCAGACACATTACTTTGCCAACAAAGGTCCATTTAGTCAAAACGGTGGTTTTTTCCAGTAGTCATGTATGGATGTGGGAGTTAGACTATAAAGAAAGCTGAGTGCTAAAGAATTGATGCTTTTGAACTGTGGTGTTGGAGAAGATGCATGATAGTCCCTTGGACTGCAAGGAGATCTAACCAGTCAATCATAAAGGAAATCAGTCCTGAATATTCATTGGAAGGACTGATGCTGAAGCTGAAGCTCTAATACTTTGGCCACCTTATGCGAAGAGTTGACTCATTAGAGAAGACCCTGATGCTGGGAAAGAGTAAAGGTGGGAGAAGGGGACGACAGAGCATGCGATGGTTGGATGGCATCACCAACTCAGTGGGTATGAATTTGAGTAAGCTCCAGGAGTTGGTGATGGACATGGAGGCCTGGCGTGCTGCCGTCCATGGGGTTGCAAGAGTTGGACACGACTGAGGGATTGAACTGAACTAATAGAATATATAAATGTTAAGAGAGGCCTTTTCTTTCAAGAGGATCTGTAGAAAAAGGTGTCGGTTCTGGAAGGGCAGGACCTGGAGTTTATTCACTCTTTACCGCCTGTATCGCCTAGTACATGGTAAGTGACAAATAGTGGGTGAGTTAAGATGCATGAGATAAATACTAACAGGTGTTGATTTTGATCCTTGCTTTCTGGATCCGAGGGTCTCTATGACCGTGTCTCCAAGTCTCCTCAAATAACGTCTGGATGTTATTTGTCTGCTTTTCCAGTGTTGACATGACCACACCTGTCTTCAAGAATTACAGTTCCGGGGCCTAACTTTCCAGGGCCCAGGCTGAGCCTGGTCCCCACAAGGCCCAGGAAATGCCCAGTGCACCTCACATCGCCCCCGAGGACAGGTGGGGGAGGCGCTCCCAGCGCGCACAGAGCCACTTGGCCCTTGCTCTTGCACAGGGCAGGGCAGATGACTACTGTTGTCTCTTCATGGATCTGTGAGGCTGGGCCAGTGATACCCACTGTCCAGAGTGGGTGGCGAGTGATGAATGGCGGAGCAGGTCGTGAAATATGAAATACACATACGAGATGTGAAATACGTAGATCTGCTTACAGTTCTCTTCCCTTCCAGTGTGTCTTCTCCACTCTCCTGTGTCCTGAACGGCTCACCTCTTACTTGTGCAGGAACGGGGCTGGTGGGAGAAAGGGCCCCCTGTAACCTCGGTTCCTCGGTGCTTTAGGGACTCTTCTATATGGTCCTGCGTTTGAGGCTAACGCATCAGTGCAGGAAGTACTCATTCCTGGGAGGGAGCCCCGCTGTCTGTGACCCATGCTTTCCCGGGCACAGACTCTAGCCAAGGGTGGCGTCGAGCGCTGGCCCGGTGGACTGTGGCCAGATTGACTGAGGAGCTGAATGTTTCATTTCATTTGAATTAGAGTGTGAGCCCCTCACATGATGAGTGACGAGCGCATTGACTGTGCAGCTCCAGGGCTTGCCAGGCTTCAGGACTAGTGGTCTGTCCATGTCCTGGGAGCTCATGAGAACCGCAGGCTCTCAGACATCACCCCAGACCTTCCAGGCCGGAATCTGCCCAGGTGATGGTCACGTGCTCTTTTGGATTTAAGCAGCGTGGGTCTGGCGTCTGCGCCACTGAGCGTTGTCCCTGGCCTTCATGCAGGCCACCCTTGTGTGGTCTTCAGGGACCCATGCGTTTGGGTCTCTGTGCCTCCCTGTGGTTGAGAGATCAAAGGAAAAAGTTAGGCAGCTTTTAGCTCTGGACTGAATGCTGTTAATCTCCATGTTCCCATGTTTTCTCCCCAAAAGTTCACTCTTTCTATCTCCCCACTCGTCGCACTGTGGCTTTGTTTTTCCCACTGCTTTGCCTTAAACTGGAGAGATGTGGGTGTGTATGTGCACAGATTCTCTCTCCCTCTCACTTTCTGGATGTTTCAAACCAAATCATCATGCTAAGGTTATGGTTATCTTCATGCTCCCAGAAGTCTGGCTAGAGATAAATATTTCAAAAGGATAGATAGCATTTTCTATGTGGAATGAGAGAAATGTCCCCCCGTCTCTGAAAGTGCTAATAGCATGTCTTCTGGAATGGAACTGATTTAGCCAACTGAAAAAGCAGAAAGCATCACAGGTTTCTTTGCCATCCATTGGTCGGCTCACTTTGGGGTTGTTACTTTGATATTGCTGAGATTAGTCAAGTCAGAAATTGGGTGGAGACGCTTTGTTCTGCCTTCTTTTTAGTCTTGAATGCGCGCACACAGCATGTGCTGAGGGCTCGCCACCAGATGTTTTTATGATGTTGGCAGCAGGTTGCAAAAGCACATTAAGCTGCATCTTGGGGCTTCCCTGGTGGCTTAGCTGGTAAAGAATCCGCCTGCAATGTGGGAGACCTGGGTTGGATTCCTGGGTCAGGAAGATCCCCTGGAGAAACGAAAGTCTACCCACTCCAGTATTCTGGCCTGGAGAATTCCATGGACTCGCAGAGTCCATGGGGTTGCAAAGAGTCAGACACGACTGAGCGACTCTCACTTTCACTGGGAGCTGCCAAGGGCACTGTGAGCAAACTGAGGGGGCGAGCTAGAAGGGGCGCCCTCTTGGACCTCGGGCTCCGAACCTGTTTCTAGAGCAGACCCGAGGTCACCGCACGGGTGGGTGGCAGCCACAGTTTGGCCCCTGGTGCTTCGGTGCAGGCTCTGCACACCCCATCCCCCCACACCTGCCTGTGCTTCCCATCACACCTGCCTGTGCTCCCCTCCAGGAACGGCCCCTTCTGTCGCCCCTGTGCACCGCCCCCCCCCACACCTGCCTGTGCTCCCCACCACACCTGCCTGTCTCCCGCCAGGAGCGGCCCCTTCTGTCGCCCCTGTCCTCCTTCCTTCTGCGTATAGGTGCCATTGCATCTGGTCTCTCCCCCTCTGGGTCTTTACTCAGATGCCACCTTCTCAAATATGGTTTGCCTTGCTGCTCCATCAAAAATAGCACAGGTGTGCACCCACACGCAGCAAGCACCTCTATCCTCTGTTCCCTCTGCCCTTCTCAGCTCTTATCCTTACCTGCCTTATATGCATTTATCTGTATACATGTTCCCTTGACAGTTGGACTTTGTTTTTTTCACACTATATCTTCAAACTCTGGAATAGTGCTCAGCCTCCAGATAGCATGAGATAATGAACCAAGGAATGAATGAATGGATGGATGAGTGAATGGATGGATGGATGGATGATTGAAGGTTGGATGGATGGATGAATCAGTGAATGTATGAATGGATGGATGATTGGAGAAATAGGTGGATGAATGGATGGGTGATTGAAGGACTGGATGGGTGGATGGATGGATGGATGGATGACTGAAAGAATGGATTGATGGATCAGTGAATGAATGGATGGATGGATGACTGTAGGAATGGGTGGATGGGTGAATGGATAGATGGATGATTGAAGGAATGAATGATGGATGAATGGATGGATGATTGAAGGAATAGATGGACTGATGAATAAATAGATGGATTATTGGAGGAATGAATGAATGAATGGATGGATGGATAGATGATTTAAGGAATGGGTGGATGGATGAATGGATAGATGGATGATTGATGGGATGGATGGATGATTGAAGGAATGGATGGATGGATTGATGAATGAATGAATAGATGGATGATTGGAGGAATGAATGATGAATGAATGAATGGATGGATGGATGATTGAAGGGATGGATGGGTAGATGGAATGATGAGTGAGTGAGTGGATGGATGGATGGGTGGGTGGGTGAATGGATGGATGGATGAGTGAATGAATGGAAGGATGAGTGAGTGAATGAATGGAAGGATGAGTGAGTGAATGAATGAATGGCTGGCTGGCTGGCTGGCTGGATGGGTGGGTGGGTGAATGGATGGATGGATGGGTGGGTGGTGGATGGATGGATGGGTGGGTGAATGGATGAATGAATGGATGGATGGGTGGCTGAATGGATGGATGGGTGGGGGGGTGGATAGATGGATGGATGG
>SJYF01000760.1:2045354-2067361 GCA_006410515.1 Procapra przewalskii
CATACAGAGATAGCCTCCCTTGGAAGTGCGTTCTTACTTGACCCGTGTGTCTTAAAGCCAGTCTGGAAAGTGGGAAGTGGGTGGGTAATGCGATCAGAACGCAGCTTGTCTGCCTTGAACTCGGAGAAGGATCTCTGCACCCCGGTCCAGCTCCCCTGTGAGTGACGCCATTCCTGGAACCTGGCAGGTGTGGCTGGGACTCAGGCGGAGAGCAGCAGTGTGCTCTGCATCCTTGGGGTGGGTTTTACAGCTGTCACAGCTGTTCTAATGCTTCAGTCTTTTTTGCCTCGCATGCATCCTGGGGTGTGTTTCATTTGGCTCTTGGCCCAGGTGCCCGCATCTTAGTCAGCGTCTTCTTCCTCACACCGTCGGCCTTGCTGTTTTACCTGGAACGTTGACGAGATGAGGAGAGCAGGCGTTCCTGTGCCCCTGGGTGTGAGCTGAAACTCCAGTACTTTGGCCACCTGATGTGAAGAGCTGACTCCTTAGAAAAGACCTTGATACTGGGAAAGATTGAGGGCGGGAGGAGAAGGGGACGGCAGAGGATGAGATGGTTGGATGGCATCACCGGCTCAATGGACGTGGGTTTGGGTGGACTCTGGGAGTCAGTGATGGACAGGGAAGCCTGGTGTGCTGCAGTCCACGGGGTCACAAAGAGTTGAACGTGACTGAATGAATGAACTGAACTGAACTGAACTGGGTGTGAGCAGGGAGGCCCATGAGGGATTTGTTCCTCTGTTGACAATACCTGGGTCTAGCTTCTGGGTTTTTTGTTTGTTTGTTTTTAAGAATGCTTCATTATTTTATTTTGACTTTTGGCTGCAGCGGGCAGGATCTTGGTTCTCCAACCAGGAATTGACCCCACGCCCCCTGCCTTGGGTGTGCAGAATCTTAACTGCTGGACCTTCATTTCTATGAAGGTCCAAAGGTCCCTTGGGTCCAACTCTGTGCATGACAATTGGGGATCAGCTCAGTCAGAGTCTTCCATCTGCAGCGTGGGGAGCAGTGTCTGGGCTATGTGGAAGGAACCGCTGGAGAGATTCCTCACACCCCGGAACCCGAGTTAATGCAGAGTGTGGGAAACCTGGCCATCTCGGTTACAGACCTTAACTACCGTGCCTTGTGTTTGAATTTCCATTGTTGAAAACTTATCTGTGTGCCTATCTTCTGCCAATAGTTAGAATGCTAGACAAATTCTTGATGTGTTGGAGGGTGTGGCAGTCTGCCCTTCAGCATTCCATGTGTAACTATTGGTGTAAAATGTGTGTCCACCCTGGAGAAGCCGCAGGAAGTTATTGCTTTGAATGAACCCCTGACCGGAGTGTCTGGCTTGCCCCTTTCCCTTCAAAGGGAAATAATCTCTCTCCTCTGCCTTCCCCGCCGCCTGCAAATGTTTTTATTTGATGATGGGGGCTAGCTGGGTTTCAGTTAATTAAAGTTTTAATTGTGTGATTCTGCAGCAGACCTTGTGTTTGCTTTCCTTAGTAATGAAATGCAGCGTGTCGTCTCCGAGCTTGTGCTCCAGCTGGACAGCAAGGGGGTTGGAGGCAGCCTCGGGACCTGCTCGCCCTGCCCGGCACTTTGTGTTTGCTGTTTGTTTGGGGTGTTATATTCAGGTCTGAGGAAAGGGCTGGCTTAAGCTTTACATTCTGAACATTGTTCAAGAATTCCCTAGTGTCTAAATAAAACGTTGCCTGTACAAAACTCAAATATTTGTTGTCCTTTTGAACAGAAAAAAATTCACCTATCTGGCCTCTTCTTAGAAAGCCTTGCTTGCAGCCTTCCATGGTGGTCCAGTGGTTAAGACTCTGCCTGCCAGTGCAGGGGACGTGGGTTTGATCCCAGGTCAGAGAATTAAGATCCCAGACGCCTCAGGGCAACTGAGCCCACAGCTGGAGACAGCCTGCAGGCAGCAACGAAGACCCAGTACAGCTGGAAGCAGGAAGGGAAGGAGGGGAAGGAAGGGAAGGAAGGGGAAGGAAGGAGAAGAAGGGGAAGGAAGGGAAGGAAGGAAGGATAAACGGAGCTCTCACTTGGAAGGCTCGCCCTTGGTTGGTGTCTGAAGACTTAGATTTTGAGAGGTTTGCACAGACTAATGTATACTAAACTGTATAAGAAGTGCGATGATGGAAGGCGCCTGGAATTTCGGTGCGTGCCAGGCAGGGGGTGCCTGTGTGCGCAGGCCCCCGTGAAAGCCCTGGACGCCCCCGGGAGATGACCCTGGCAAGCCTGTGCCCAGTTTCCCCAAGACTTTTCCCCACCGTGCCTTTTCTCTTCTGAGTGCGCTTTGTTTCCTTTGCCGAAATAAATCGGCCACGAGCACTCTTGCTGCACGCTGAGCTCTGCGAGTCCTCGCGTCTGGGGTTGCCCAGGGTTTGGGGCGTCGTGTGCTGTCAGTGTGAGGTCGCTGGCTCTGGGCTCGAGCAAGCCGTTTCTGCGGGGACACCTTGACACCTTGACACGCCTTCCACACCTGTCCTGCCTCTTTTCTCACTGCTGCTGCCTCTCTTGAGTGTTTCCGTGTTGGTAGGTTCCTCCCTCAGCCCCGTATCCAAAGTCACCAACCTCGGAATCCTCTCCGGGTCTGACCTTGGCTCACACGCCACGTTCGGATGCAGCCTTCCCGGAGCCCTCGCCCCCTTCCTGCTGTTGGGGCGTCTGCCCCTCCCTGGGCTTCGCGAGCCGCTCCCCTGGCCTGGCTCTCTGTCTCTAATCTCCACTGCAGCCTTCGCCTTAAACCTTGGCAGCGTCCCTTTCACCATCGAAATGAACGCAGACGCCTCGGGCCGGCCTCCCAGGGCGCAGCCGCGGGTGGCGGTGCCCCACAGCGGGCGGGGTGCAGGCTTGTGCTCTCAGCTCTGCGCTGCCCGCCTGCTGCCACGGGCAAGTTCCACGCCCTCTGCGTGGCCGCCAGGGTCCTCGTCAGCATGTGAGGGTGCGGATGGCTTGGTGCCGGTTTAAATGAGTATGTGTTTAAAATCCTTAGAACAGTGCCTGGCAGGCGAATGGCCTCCGCGGCTGTTACCTGTGTTTAGTCTTTTTGTTTGTTTTTCGGTTTTGTTAGGGTTGATTTACAGTGCTCTGCTGCTTTCGGGGGCGCAGCAGCAGGAACCGGTTATGCGCATCCATGCGTCCGCTCTGAGAGTCGCCTCCCATGTAGGTTGTTACAGACCGTCGAGCGGAGTTCCCTGGGCTGGGCAGCGAGTCCCTCCCGGTTACCTGCTTGACACACAGTGTTCACGCCAACCCCAGTCTTCAGCTCTCTCGCTCCCCGTCACCCCCAGTAACCATGAGCTTGTTTCCTACATCTGCTTCTTGGGATTAGTATTTGTAATTATCTCTGACCTTCTGCCACTGGCCTGGGAGCTGTTCCCCACAGTGTGCGTGGCTCTGGCCCTTTAATAGTCAATTGCTGAGTAAAGGAACGAATCTGTGAGAATGGGAGGATGGGGAGGAGGAAGCGAGGGCTCGTTAAACCCTGGTTTGTGCTCTCAAGAAGCTTGGGGGATAGAAGATGTTCTCATCTCATTGGAAAAGACCTTGGTCCTGGGAAAGACTGAGGGCAGGAGGAGAACGGGGGCGACAGAGGATGAGACAGTTGGATGGCATCACCGACTCGATGGGCAGGAGTCTGATTAAGCTCTGGGAGTGGGTGATGGACAGGGAGGCCTGGCGTGCTGCAGTCCGTGGGGTCACAAGGAGTCAGACACGCCTGAGCGACTGGACGACAGCAGTCAGTTAAACTGAGAGCATGAGGGGAACGTGGGGCGAATGGGGGCACAGTGTGCAGAGGACTCAGGAGGGAAGAGGCGCACTGCGCTGTCCAGGCTGAGTGGCCAAACCCTGCTTCACCGCCGCTTCCCATCCCACCGAGAGAGGCAGATTTGGTGTGCCTCCCAGAAGCAGTCAGAACAGTGAGGTCTTCCTGCGGGACCCTGGTTCTCTCCCTCTCGCGGAAGCGTGCCTTTCTCTGGAGTGACATTTTGAGCTACCTCACAGGGCGCGTGCCTTTAAGAGGACACAGTCACTGCCTGATGGCTCCGGAAGGATCCTCTCCAGGGGGTCTAGGTTTCCTCCTGGCTCCCTGAGGTGGGAGGTGGGCGGGGAGACAGGACGTAGATGTCAGTGCCCGCGCGGTCTCCCGGGACCCTCGCCCCTGACACGTGTCTGAGGATTGCACTGGCCGGCACCGGACCTTGCATCACTGAGGCGGTTCCAGGGTGGCTCTCAGTTGCTCTTGAGTCTGGGTTTAACTAGCCCTCCCTTCCTCCTCCTCCCTCCTTTGCGCATTCATTCGTACATTCATTTATTCAGCAAAATTGCACAGAGGCACTTTTGTCCTATGAGCTC
The DNA here is from genome assembly GCA_006410515.1 of Procapra przewalskii. Taxonomy (NCBI): domain Eukaryota; kingdom Metazoa; phylum Chordata; class Mammalia; order Artiodactyla; family Bovidae; genus Procapra; species Procapra przewalskii. The sequence continues at coordinate 2,049,705 of SJYF01000760.1, forward strand.
CCCGAGTCCCAGCTCGAGGCAGAAGGTGTTAGGATTGCTGTTGCTGCTTTGCTTCATCTGTATCAGGCGTCCACAAGAGTCACCATGGAAAGCCCCCTCTTGAATTTGCGTCGCAGTCTTGGAATCACGGTTTGCTGAGCGGGTGGCATCGTGGAGATCTTTGCATCATTTAGCTTCTGCTGCATAACAAACACCTAAACTAAGTGACTGACAAGAACAGTCGTCTCTTGGCTCATCGCTCTGGTGCTGGCAGTCCATGCTGGACTCAGCGCGGGGGTTCACCTCTGTTCCATGCGGCTTTGGCTGGGCCTCAGCTGGGATGATGGGGGCAGTGGGCGTCTCTCCGTCCCGTCCTGGAGGAAGCCATTCCCGGGTGACTGACATCGTGGCAGAAGGGTTCCCAGCCACCGGAGAAAAGCCGCCGCTCCGTTGCAGTCACGCTCTCAGTCTCTGCGGCTTGCTGTTTAGTTGCTCAGTCATGTCCGACTTTGCCACCCTACGGACCGTAGCCCTCCAGGCTCCTCTGTCCGTGGGATTCTCCAGGAGAGAATGCTGGAGCGGGCTGCCACTGCCTACCCCAGGGGATCTTCCTGAACCCACGTCTCGCGTCTCCTGTGCTGGCAGGGGGGTTCTTGACCACGAGCGCCTCCTGGGAAGCCCTCTTGGTCTCTGCTGGTTTGCTGTTTCCTAATGCCATGTCGGGAGGCCTGGTGTGCTGTGATTCATGGGGTCGCAGAGTCGGACACGACTGAGCGGCTGAACTGAACTGGACTGAATGCCATGCTGGCCGTAGCGAGACACGAGGCCAGGGCGGGGCCGTTGGCGGGGCCCGTCTGTGGGTGTGGACGCGGGGAGTGTGTGGCTGTCCGTGCGGCAGTCTGCATCCGGGTGTCTGTCTGTGGTCTTGCCAGCGGTTCTGTGGTCAGCTCTCCTTGCCTTTCTCCCGGAATGGGGACAGTCAGTGGATTAGATGCGTTGCCGCCTAATCCACACGGGCCCTCTTCGCACCGTTGTCTCTCCGCCCAGCCACGCTGCAAAGGCTCGAGCCATCTGGCCCGCAGATGGACGGGCACTCCCAGTCCCGAGGGCCCAGGGAGCGTGTGGCTGGGTCAGCACAAATCTGACATGAATGCTTGAGAGGGAGCTCAAACTGATCGCAGCCACAGCCACGCAGGTAGTTCTGACAAAGTGTCGTCCAACCCCACCCCCTGCCCCCGAGCCTTCTCAGCCGGCCCCAAGCCTGGACCGCGTCCCCGCTCCGTCCTTGAGTGTCCTTGAGGAGGCACCGGCTGTAGCCCTCATGGTGCTCTGATGACCGCAGGGCCGTGGACAGGGGTCTGGGGACGTGAGGCTGCCTGGGACACTGGACCCCAGGCTCTGGCTGGGCTCACTGCCAGGAGCCTGGCAGTCTTGGGTTAGTGGAAGGGCTGGCTGACCGACTCCTCGTCTGGTTCCATCCATGCTGATGGTCTTATTTCAAGTTCTGTGGTTTTCCAAGTTTATGTTCATTGTAAAGGTTGTATTCAGCAGATATTATGGAAATATGGCCAAGAGATGGGACTCAAGGTGACTGAGATCAGAAAGGTGTTTGGAATTCCAGACTTGGAATACATGGGGGAAGGGATCAGAAAGCTGGATGGTCTTTGGGTCCTTGAATTAGACTGGACCCTGGGCAGCAAAGATCCTCGGACTGAGCCAGGTGAGGCGATGGGACTGAACAGGCATCAAAGAACTTCTGTGAAGCGCATTTGGGGAAGTAATTCAAGATGACTAGGCATCTGGGGCATGAGCACGGCAGAGATGACTTTTGCTGCGTGTAGGGAGGAACTAGGTTTGAGCAAGAAGGGATTTTCCGTCTGATATTATGGCGGCATCTCAGGCTGAGCAAATCGACTGTTAGGGTCAGTGGAGTCGAGAGCCGTCCCTGGTGGGGGCTGGGAAGTTTCCCCAGAGGCCCAGAGAGCTGCAGCTGCTGTGCAGTTCTCTGGTGATGGCGGCTGAGTCGTGTCCGACTCTGCTGCCCCACGGGCTGTGGCCCGCCAGGCTCCTCTGTCCCTGGGATTCTCCAGGCAAGAATCCTGGAGTGGGCTGCCATTTCCTTCTCCAGGGCATCTTCCCGACCCTGGGATCGAACCCGAGTCTCTTGTGTTTGCTGCATTGCAGGAGGGCTCTTTACCACTCATGCCATCTGCGAAAGTTCTAGGCTAGCTAATAACATCAGCGTCATGGAGTGTGAAAGTCGGCATGAGTGACCGCATGTGCATGTGTGTGCTCACACCAGCGGCGTGCGTGTGTACTCACAGCTTGCCGTGGAAGCCCTGGAGCCCTGTCAGCCGTCCGTCTCGTGTCTGCACCCCCAGGGGAGGTCTGAGCTCGGGGAGCCGGGGGCTGCGTGCAGCCTGGCCACCCCTGTGTCCCCCAGGCTCTCTGCGTTGCCAGGCGTCTAGTAAGTGCTTAAGAAGTGTTTATTCAAGAGATGAATCAAGAAAAAGCTGGAAGCGGAATTTTTTAAAGCATCTTTACTTTTTTTTTAAATAGTCATTTTTTTAGAATTCACGTGGGCATTTTAGTAGTCACAGAACAGTGACTATTCATGGCTTTTAAGCTGTTTTGGTGGCGGCGAGATAAGAAATGCAAGAAAGCTGAGAAAGCAAGGGGCCACAGTGAAGTTTCTACACTATTAAAACAATCGCACTAAAAGCCCAGAAACCCAAGCTCTTCAGGTTACTGGCCTAGTAACTGAAGAAGTTTACCATCTTTGTGAAGTGTATTTATCTTTTTCCAGAATTAAAATAGCTTTTTGGTGTTCTCTGATTATGGAGTTAATGCGCACTTGTGTAGGATGGCCAAACAGCGAGAATATAAAGAACTGAATAAAGGCACCCTTATTTCCATGTGGTTAACATTTTGAAAAAATTTTTAATTGTGGCAAAATGCACATAACATAAAATTCACTCTTTTTTTTTTAAATGTGGGCCATTGTTAAAGCTTTTATTGAACTTGTGGCAATATTGCTTCTGTTTTATGCTTTGGTTTTTTGGCCACGAGGCCTGTGGGGGTCTTAGCTCGCTGGCTAGGGGTCGAACCCTCAGCCCCTGTGTTGGAAGGCGAGTCTTAGCCACTGGGCCGCCTGGGGACCCCCTGTGTTGACTACGTGCAGAGCTCAGTGGCGGTCAGCAGACACACACTGTGTACAAGCAGCTTCCTAAATGCGTTCCCCTTGCAAAACTGGCCCTATGCCCACTAGACACCAGCTCTCCGTTTCACCCTCTCCCTGACCCCTGGCAGCCACTGCTCCGCAGCCTGTCTCTGTGAGCCCGACTCCTCTGGGTGCCTCCCGCGAATGGGGTCCTCAGCGCTGGCCTGTGTGTCTGCGTCTGGCTTCTTCCACTTCAGCGTGCTGCCTCCAGGTCTCACCCAGAGTGTGGCGTGTGTCAGACGACTCCGTGAATGGTGCTCCATTGTATGCAGATGTATGCATAGACAAAGCTTGTTAATTCAGTCACTGAACTGCTCTTGCCTCTTGGCTATTGTGAATAACACTGCTCTGGACATGAACGTTGAACACTTTTTAATATGTCCCTTTACCCACACAAACTGTATTTATAAAGGGGTCATTCTGTATGGGTTTCCCTTGTAGCTCAGATGGTAAAGAATCTGCCCGCAATGCAGGAGACCCAGGTTTGATCCCTGGGTCGGGAAGATCCCCTGGAGAAAGGAATGTCAACTCAGTCCAGTCTTCTTGCCTGGGGAATTCCATGGAGAGAGGAGCCTGGTGGGCTGCAGTCCACGGCGTCACACAGAACTGGACACGACTGAGCAGCTTACACTCCCCCTTGCCTTTCTGACCATCGGCGCCGTCTTACTGCTCGCGTGCCCCGCGCCCCTTCTCTTGGCAGCTGTACTGATGGCAGCGCCCTCTCTTATGATGTGGATCGTGCTCGTGCCCTTGTCTGGATTTATCTGTTTGTTGTTGGATGTTCACGTTGGTTCCCATTTCTTGATGTTCCAACTGTGCTTCAGTAGCCAGGCTGAGATCTACACTTTTTCCCCCTTGCCTGGAAATGAAAAGGGTAACGTTTGAGTCTTAGGCTGGACCTCCCAGAAACAGAGCTCGAGAAGGATTGGGGTAAAAGTGTCTTACTAAGAAGGTGTTCTTGGGAGAGAGGGGACGAGGCGGGCAGGGCGAGGGAGGAGCTAAGCAAAGAAGCCCTGAGGGCTAGCCTCGGCCTGATCGAGCATAGTCACCCTGGCAGAGCTGCCGTCTTTGGTCTCGGGGAGGTCAGCCTGTGCAGTCCTCTGGTGACCCTCTACCGTGGGCCGTGCCGAAGGAGCGCCAGGCGTGAGCTGTCCCCGCAGCCCCCCTGGAGGAGGCGTCAGGTGTGAGCTGTCCCTGCAGCCCCCCTGGAGGAGGCGCCAGGCGTGCTCTGTCCCCGCAGCCCCCCTGGCTCCGGGAGTGGTTGGAGGCTGAGGCCTGGGTCCTGAGGCTGTGGGTGGGACATCTCCACCAGCGCTGGAGACTGCTGTGGCATCTCTATGCCTGGACTGAGCTAAGTACATAAGTGAAGTTTCTTTTAAAAAGTTTTGGTTGTGCTGGGTCTTTGTGCTGGCCCGTGGGCTTTTCTCTGGTTCCGGCTCACCAGCCTTTCTAGTTGAGGCTCGCAGGCTGCCCCGTGGCCTGTGGGATCTCAGTTCCCAACCAGGGATCACACACATCCCCTGCATTGGAAGGCAGGTTCTCAACCACTGGACCAGCAGGGAGCTTCCCGTAAGTGCATCTTTTAATAGCTGAGGTGCTCGTCCATCTCCATGAGAACTGAGGCTGTGTGGAGGCGAGTGGCCTTCCCGGTGTCCCGATAAGGCGAGCGGGAGATTTGGGAGGGCCTGCTCTGTACCATGGCCTGGACGCTTCATCCGTGGATTATATCGATGAACTTCTGGAAGCAGAATTGCGAGACCAAAAAGATAGGCCTTTTAGATGTACATATACATACAGATTTCTCGCTCCTCCCCTTCCCCAAGTTTGCCGAGACGTTGACTCTTGTGCCACCTCTGAGTCTTGTTCATTCTCTCGGTCGTGTCCGACTCTTTGCGACCCCATGGACTGTAGCACGCCAGGCCTCCCTGTCCTTCACCATCTCTCGGAGTTTTGCGCAAACTTACGTTTGGTGAGTCGGTGATGCCATCCAACCATCTCATCCTCTGTCACGCCTTCTCCTCCTGTCTTCAATTTTTCCCAGCATCAGGGTCTCTTCCAATGAGTTAGCTCTTCACATCAGGTGGCCAGAGTATTGGAGCTTTTGTATTGGAGTCAATCTTTTAAATACCTACTGATCCAGTTGGTAAAGATTTTTGCCTTGATCTTCTTTTCTTATTGCTGAAATCGACACCCTTCCCCATGTCTCTTGGCCAGCTGTATTTTTTCCTCAAGGTCCTGTTTTTGGTTAAGCTGTCTCTGCTCATTTTTGATGGTCCTTTTCTTTCACTGAGCTCTCTGTTTAGTGTCATGCTAGGGCCATTCTTTGAATTTCCATATTTTTCAGTATACAAATCTGTAGGATTTCTCTTTTCCGCCAGATGCTTACTAGATGGTTGCTGAGTCTAGGACATTTATAGGCCATTCCACCCAAATAAGAGTAGGTAAAACTCTCTTGTTAGTGTTAATAATGGTGTCTGTGGTGCTCCAGTGCTTTTTATTTAGTGAAGGCACATTTCTCTCTTCAGCTCTGTCTGTAAACTCCATTTACATGGCAGACCGTTTTCTTGAAGTGGGAGAAAATGTGATCTTCCTCTCCATTTGAATTATCAGTGTATCATTTAGTACTAAATTTGCAATCAAGAGAAAATTTGACTTGGAGTGACTTAAGAGCAAAAGGAAATCCACTCGGTTTCCCCAGCTAGAGTGTTCAGGTGCAGGCCTCCCTGCAGGCAGAGGCTGCTCCCTGCTCAGCCAGTCGTGATTCCTCACTCGGCACCCTTGGGCTCCCCTTCCCCGCGCTGTCTCCGTGCTCAGGAGGCAGATGGTTGCCCAGCCTCAATAGGAGTCCTCGATGGTCAAAGCCAGTGGGAAAAAGAGTGGACCTCCGAGTCCAGAATTGGGGTCTTACCGCCATCTGCCTACAGACGAGTAATTATAGCGGGGGATGGTGTACATTTTCTTGCCTTATGCTCACCTCATGTATGGATGTGAGAGCTGGACTGTGAAGAAGGCTGAGCGCTGAAGAATTGATGCTTTTGAACTGTGTTGTTGAAGACTCCCGAGAGTCCCTTGGACTGCAAGGAGATCCAACCAGTCCATCCTAAAGGAGACCAGTCCTGGGTGTTCATGGGAAGGGACTGAAGCTGAAGCTGAAGCTGCAATACTTTGGCCACCTCATGAGAAGAACTGACTCATTTGAAAAGACCCTGATGCTGGGGAAGAGTGAAGACGGCAGGAGAAGGGGAAGGAAGGGGGATGAGATGGCTAGATGGCATTACCGACTCGGGGAATGCCAAGAGTTGGTGATGGACAGGGAGGCCTGGCGTGCTGCCGTCCACGGGCCCACAAAGAGCCAGACACGACTGAGCGGCTGGGCTGGACTGATGCTCAACCTGCGCGGGGGAGGCTGGCGCCCCAGGGAATCTGGGAGAGGTCACTGGAGGAAGAGGGGCGCGTGCTGCTGGCCAGGCCTGCGTGCCGAAGCCAGCCTCGTCCCGATGCTTTGTCTTCACTGTGACTCGGGTTTGTGAGATCAGGCTTGGACTAGGAGCCATTTTTAGAGAACAGGGCTTGCCCTAGGTCTGGTGACCTGAAGACAAGAGAATTCCCCTTGCAGGTAAATTTTGTGACTGTGCGCCATCTAGAGAGCCCGGGGATGCTGCGGCCGTCAGTGACTCTTAGCAGGCCTGGGTGGGGTTCTTCTCTTTTTAATGAGTGAGACACGCTTCAAGCCTGCCACTTAGGAATTAAGTCAGAAAAGGGTTCCTCAGCAACACTGAGACTCACTCTCCCGGGGCCCACATCCGCTTGCGGCCAAGGGGTCAGACTGCGCGCTCAGGAGGCGGGAAGCGCCTGGGAGGGTGCGCCTCCCGCCCCTCTCTGGTCCGGGCTTCGCCGTCACTGGAACGGTGGGCTGTGTCCAGTTGGTGACGGTATTGCTGTGATTCTTATTCTTTGCTGCAAGCGTTTACTTTTAAATGGAATTCCTCCCCACCCTTTTAAAATAAATGTTTAATTCTAATAACAGAGGCAGCCTGTGTAATGGAGGCAGCAGTGGCCTGATTTCCAGGTCTCCCTCTGCTCCTGATCAGGGCACGGCTCTGTGGGGCCTCTCCCGACTGTCTTCTAGACTGCCATGAGGTGGCGGGGCCAGATGCCTCTCAGACACACAGGAGAGAGTGGCCGAGTGCTGGTCCAAAGTGGCTGCGGAGAAGGCAAGCGCAGCCCGCAGACTTGCCGGAGGAGGAGGCCAGGGGAGGCTCAGGGCTCACCAGCAGTGACACTGGAGGGAGGACCTGAAACTTGCCTTTTACTTTGGGCTCTTGACTATAAGGCGCAAGGACAACCGTTTAAAAATAAGAAAAAGAAGCCTAACTGATACGCTAAGGGGAGAGAGAAAATGGAATTACATGAAACATCCCACTGGAACCTTAAAAAGCAGAAAAAGAATAGAAGACAAAAATAAGAACAGTAGACAAGGGCAGTAATTGGAAAACACTAATCAATATGCAGTATTGATCGAATTGTATCAGTAACCGCTTTGAATGTCAGTAGTCTGAATGCACCGGCTGAAAGGCAGATGATAGCAGAGTGAATTAAGAGACAAGACCTGACTATGCCTTGTCTACAAGAAATCCCCTTTAGGTGTGAAGCACACAGAGTGAAAGGAAGGAGATGGAGGACAGTATGCTGAAAGAAAGCTGGAGCAGCTGTATTAACGTCAAACAAGCAGACTTCAAAGAAGATTACCAGAGATAAAGAAGTGTATTACATAGTGGGGAGAGGGTCAGTTCTCCAAGAATCCGTAATTCTTAACGCATATGTGCCTAGCAACATAGTGTCAAACTATGTGAGGCAAAAACTAAGATTGCAAAGAGAAAGAAATGAATCCACTCTGACAGTTGGAGACTCCAGCACCAGTGTCTCAGAAATGGATGCGTGCAAGAGACAGAAAATCAGCGAGGACAGAGTTGAACTCAGCATCACCAGCAGCCAGCTGAGTGGAAGGGACGCTGCCGCCGCCGCCACTGCTGGGTTGCTGCTGTCGTGTCCGACTCTCTGCGACCCCAGAGACGGCAGCCCACCAGGCTCCCCCGCCCCTGGGATTCCAGGCAAGAACGCTGGAGTGGGTGCCATTCCTTCTCCCGGACAGAATGGCTACCCATGGCCTAACTGATGCAACGACAGATCAGACCTTCTTCTCAAAACCACGTAGAACATTCACTGAGATAGATATTTGGAGAATGCCAAATACTCAGCTTAAACAGCACACTGCAGCTAACACTAGCCAGAGAACAACTCTTAAGAGGAATTTTAAAATAGAATAAAGGAAGCTTCAGACATTGTGGAGTGAGTGAGAATGGAAGCACAACCTAACAATTCGTGGGATACGGTGAAAGCGGTGTTTAGGTGGAAATTTATAGCATCCAAAGAACATGCTAGAAAGGAAGAGAGACCCAAAAGCAGCCATTGTTCCCACCTTAGGAAGCTAGAGAAAGAGGAGGAAATTGAATTCAGGGAAAGCGGAAGAAAAGAAAAAAGATTAACACAGAAATCAGTGAAATTAAAAACAGGAAATCTGAGAGAAAAATCACTGACACCAGAAGCTGTTACTGTGAATAGATCCATAAAATCAGCAAGCCTGTAGACAGGCTAACCAAGAAAAACACAGACACAAATCAGTAATATCACAAAAGAAAGAAAGGACATGGCTGCAGATTCCGTGGACATAGAAAGCATAACAAGGGAATATTATGTACAGCTTTTTGCCCACAAATCTTATAACCTAGATTAAGTGGACAAATTCCCTGCAAGATCCAGTTTGCCAAAAGTCACCCAGGACGAAGTAGACAATCTGAATAGGCCTCTATTAAAGAAACTGAACCAATAATTAGTAACCTTCTCAAACAGAAAGCCCCTGGCCCAGATGGGCTTATTGGTGAATTCTGTGAAACAGTTAGGAAAGAAATTATACTGATTCCTGCAGGTCTCCTTCAGAGAACAGACGCAGAGAAAATACTCTGTAACTCATTCTGAGGCCTGCATTAGCCTAATACCCAAGCTGGGTGAAGATATAATAAGAAAAGAAAACTGTAGACCAGTATCACTCATGAACATAGATGCAAAAATGTTTAACAAAATATTAGCAAATAGAATCCAACTCTGTATAAAAAGAGCTACATGCCACGGCCAGGTGGGATTTATCCTCCAGGTGGGATTTATCCGGAGTGTGAAAGCTGGTTCATCATTCAGACTCGACTTCCCTGCTGGCCCCGTGGCTGAGAATGCACCTCACCGTGTGGGGGACATGGGATTGGTCCCTCGTTGAGGAGCTGAGATCCCACATGCCACGGGGCAGCTAAGCCTGTGCCCCACCTGCTGAGCCCATGTGCTGTGGTGGCTGCACACCAGGACAGAGATCTCATGCTGCGGGGAGGGTCCACGGGCCACAGCCAAGAGCTGGCACAGCCAGACGCAGGGACAGTGAGGGAGGGGTCTTGGTGCCATCCGTCAGTTAATAAGCTCAGTGTATATGTGTGTGGATGTGTATGTATGTGGACACGCATACATACGTACACACACACATGGGCTTCCCAGGTGGCTCAGTGGAAAAGAATCTGCCTGCCAGTGCAGGCGATGGGGGTTCAACCCCTGGGTCCGGAAGATCCCCTGGAGCAGGAAATGGCAGCCCAGCCCAGTGTCCTTGCCTGGAGAATCCCATGGACAGAGGAACCTGGCGGGCTACAGTCCTTAGAGTCACAGAGAGTTAGACACGTCTTAGCAACTGAGTACACACATGGGCACATGTGGACGTGCACATGCACGCGCGTGCGCGCACACACACACACACACATGCAAAAAAATAAAATGAGAGCATATCCCTCCTTGGGAGCTCTCTTGGGAGTTCCAGGCGCTGCTGTTCAGCCTTCCTTGCCCTTCTCCACTGGGGCTCCATTCACCCGTCTCCATTCATCTGTCTGCGAGCTGGTCCCTTCTGCTCCCTCAGCTTCCCTTTCCGTGATTGCAGGCCCGAGGCTTCTGAATGGCTCAGCCTCTTCGGAGCTGGGCAGAGTAGATGAAGGGCCACCTGAACAGATGTCCCTTGTGGCCTGCCGGCGCTTGGGTTCTATCCAGGCCCAGCCAGCCACGGCCACTGACACGGGCTTTGTGTAAAGCACAGCCACCCTGCCTCCGCGTGCTGACCCTAACCCTAACCCATGGGCCTTCAGGCCTTGCATCCAGGGTCGTCTGCAGAGGACGGTGTAGCACAGCTCTTTGTGAAAGTTGTTGGTCACTCGGTTGTGTCCGACTCTTTGCGACCCTATGGACCGTAGCCCGCCAGGCTCCTCTGTCCGTGGGGTTCTCCAGGCAAGAATGCTGGAGTGCGCTGCCATTTCCTCCTCCGGGGGATCTTCCTGACCAGGGATTGAACCCGGGCCTCTTGCCTTGCAGATGGATTATTTATCATCTGAGCCACCACGGAAGCCCCAGCACAACTGGGGTAATTCCAGAAGATTCAGGTCCATTTCAGGAGAGCCAGTTCTACCCAGCGAGATCAGGGGGATAGACAGTCTTCTCTCTTTTGATGTCAATCACTCTTACACGCTTCTTCCAGAATTGCCATAGTTCTTCATGGTGGCAAAACTTGAAGGTCTTTCTCTTTTTTTATGTCCGGTTCAGAGTGTCCAGAAGTTAACCATTATCCAGCACTTACCTTTTGATTCATGGAGAATACTTTAGGATTTGTTGTAAGTGGTCCTGGAAAATGGCGCTTTTTTCTAAGCTTTGGTTGACACTGAAATTAGGAAAGATGGTTAGATGGTAAAGACCACGGTTAGGCAAAAACCGCGGGCTCAAACATGTGTCTCTAAGGGGAAGTGCAAGCTGCTGGTGAGCTTCAGGGAAACGCTCCTGCTCGGTGGCTAGAGGGCCTGAGGCAGAGGGTGGCAAAAGGAAAGCGTCCTTGGGATGTTCCAGACTGGAGTGAGAGCATATCCATGTGTGCGTTCGGATCAGCACTTTTGTAACCAAGTTCACGAACCATGCAGCCTTATCTGGTGGGCAGGCTTGTTTACACACAAAACGTAATTGGCTCCATATTCCTCTGGGGCCTAAAAACAGCCCTCGTGTTTGTTTTTAATAATAAAATTATTTCCGTTTAGAAAAGGGTGTAGCTTTCCACAGACCATCTGATGAGTCACCCAGACTGTTCCACTCATAACAAGATACTGGAACACAGTCTCAGGAGAACATTTAGAGGAGAGTGTGTGTGTGTGGAAAGGGACAGAGGATTGGTTAGCTGAAATCAAAAAGATTCCAAGGAACAGTGATTTAATTTGACACTAATTAAATCAGCATTGCACAGGAACTGTTTCTGGAAGTTTTGATAGCGCCCTCACAAAGCAGTGTGGGCTCAAGGCCATTTGGTGGAAAGCGGCTCATTGGCTTTGTCTTGGTCACTTTTAAAGTTGGTCCAAAATCCATTTCTTTTTCAAAAGCTAAAATGTTGTTGGTCTTTATTCCACTTTGGAGAGCTACAGACTTGTGTTGTAAGGGGCCAAATGCTGAATATTTAGTATGGAACAGAGATGCTTCTAGAGAATTCTGTATACCTAAATGAAGACATGTTGTGTCTCAGTTAAATTGTATTTTGGACCCTACAGTTTGTATTTTGTATGATTTTCATGTGTCATGAAATATGATTCTTCTTTTGACTTTTTTATTTCAACCACTCAACAGTGTAAAAGATACTCTTGCCTCTGAGGCAGTACGGTTTGGCCCAGTTTGCAGACCCCCGTCCAGCTCCTGCACCGTGCTCAGTCATTCAGTCATGTCCAGCTCTTTGCAGCCCCTTGGAATATAGCCCACCAGGCTCCTCTGTCCATGGAATTCTTCAGGCAGCAACACTGGAGTGGGTTGCCATTTCCTTCTACAGGGGATCTTCCCGACCCAGGGATCAAACCCGTGTCTCCCACACTGCAGGCGGATTCTTGACTGCTGAGCCATCAAAAAGGCCACATGGTACACTTGATCTTAGCCAGGAGGCTGAGAAGAGATCTTTTGGAGAGAATATCCCCTATACATGACATCTTAGGACATTTGTATGTGAAAGGGAGCCAGATTCTATGGGTGCGTGTGTGTACTTGTGTGTGTGTGTACATGCACGTTTCGGGCTCCCCTGCTCCCCTTGCCTCCATTCTCGGGGAGGAAGCAGGTCTTTTGACTTGAGGGCTTGGATTGTGCAGAATCTCGCCCCAGCAGCACCCCTGCTGTGGCAGGGAGGCCAGCCTTGTGGACTGTGAAAAATCTCTGGGCATGTTCTCCACGGAGAGAGCTCCGAGTGGCCCTTGAAATAGCAGGACCCAAGAATGCAGATGAGAGGAGAAGCGGGAGTAAGAGGCTGCTGAAGTTTCAGTCCAGACAGCTTCGCAAGGCTAGTGAGAAATGTGGTTATGGCCTCCTGATCCCTTTGCAGATGTGTGTATTTTAAAAAGTTTAGGTGTCTCTGGCACTTCTTTTTGTTCTTATCCTTAGAGAGGTAGGCAAAAGACGTGCTTCTACAGGATGTAAGCACGTGGCTTTGTTAAGTGCAGTATTTGGAGAAATTCTTAATTTAAGGTGCAGAAACATCCAGTTTTCTTAAAACGATCTGCATAGCGTGGAACAACAAAACCCAGATAGACAGGCATTGCACTTAGTTATCTTTGTTTAATAGGCGTTGTTCTTACTAGGATACCCTCTTCAAACCCTTGATAAATATAAAGCTTTTAATATTTGTCCCATTTTGTAATTAGCCTAGATTTAGCCGTGGTTCTTCCTGATTTGGGAGGAAGCATACGTGACTGTTGCCAGGCAACAGCTAATCGGGGCATTAGCTGCCAGCAAGCTCTTGGCAGTAACTGTAAATTCTTTTGTCTTGTTAACCAAAAAATGAGTGTTAAAGATATAGCAGTGTATGAGGTCTGCTCTGTTGTTCAAATACATACAACTTAGGTGATAAATTCCTCAGCTGATACAACCTTGACGTGCCACTGAAATTTGTAGCATGTTTAGGAGGCCTGTTCCTTCTTGAGCTGGAGTTGATGACTGCTCACAGCCCCGGAGCTCTGCGAACGGGACCGTGAGGTGATGGAGGTGCCGTTCTCTCCAGCTCTCCTTCAGAGGCTGAGGTTTCTGTTCAGGCGCCGGCTGTGAAACGCGTGTGGACTTCCCACATGAGTGTCCCAAGCGAGGACCCTGGTCCCCGGGCAGGTGCCGCCGCTCCGCCACCCTCGACCTCAGTTCGCGTCCCCTGGGGGCCCGCGGCGAACACCCAGCAGATGTGAGGGGTCCTGCGGCAGCCGGGGTCCTGGTGCCTCCCGCATTTCAGCGCAGCCACGCTCCCTGCGAAAGTTTTCTGGGACAAAACGTCGGGAAATGAATTCTCCCTTCGTAAGCAGATATGGTGTGAGTCATCCTCTGGACCTTAGGATTAAGAAGGAGGAAAAAAAAAAAACCACTTTAGTTGGTGGATTTTGTTATTTTAATGGTGGATTTTTTTTTTTTTTAAATGAAGCTGCCTGTATTCCAGACTCGACGCTAGACACTCTCTCTGGTCACAGGTTTCTAAAGGACATTGTGGGTTGTCTCATTAGGGGTCACACGGCCCAGCAGGCACTGTGCGTGCGCTTTCTACTTAGCCCCGGTTCCCCGGGCTGAAGATAGGGGAGACCCAGCAAGTGGGCCCTTTGGGCCAGAAGGGGAGGCGCTGGCACAGAAGGCCAGTTTCCGGTAACCTCTTGTCTCTCAGTCCTGCTCTCTGTAAACCACCGCTTTCTTGGCCGCCTCCCCCAGCGTGGCCTCAAGCAGAGTGGGGACCTCACCCGGCAGGAAACTCCTCCTGGCTTCGTCATGGGTCAGCTGCCCCTTCCAGCTGGGCGGCCTGGGTTTCCTCTGTCAGCCCACAGTTCTCCCGGGGTTCCGGCTCTGCGGGAAGAGCTGCCAGCGCCAGAGGCCACAGGCCCATCTGCGTCCCTTTCGCGTGGTGGTGGTGATGGCGTGTGTGTTTTTTTCCCTCTTTCCACTACAAGCCAGACTACTTCAGCATTTTGTAAACACGCCAGAGTGTGTTAGCAGCTGCCTCTCCTTTAAAGCTGAGCCGCTCCGAACTGAAAGGGGACCGCATTCAGGCTCTGCTGAAGTTTGCGTGTCACAGCATCAAAGCTGTTTTTAGTGGCGTGATCACCGGCAAGAAGCTGAAAACGGCTCCCTTCAACTATAAACAGTGGGAAGAAAGGATCATTCATGCACTGCCGCTGCTCTTGAGTCCATTTCTGTGGGAGACAAAAGGGTGTGTAAATCTCTTCTTCAGAGCTATGTGGGCATCTTGGGCCTGCTGTGAGCCCCCATTGCCTCTGCGGAGAAGAGTGATGTTAATTTAGCGCTTGGCTGCCTGGACTCACTGATGATGGTGAGTTATAGGACTGTCCTTCCAGGCATCCATTCTGCAAAGAAGGCAGTGTATGGAGGCACAGGAGCGTCTGGAAACTTCTATTTCCTGTAGGTCAGAAAACCCACGGGGCAACAGGAAATGAGAGTTGGGTTATATCAGCGTCATGGCGCCGTGAAAAGAGCATGGGTCACTGGAGAGCGGCAGGGCCCTCGTGAATTTACCTTTCTGAATGAGGTGTCCTTAGCTGCAAGATGAAGATCCTGATACCCGCTTTCCAGACTCCATTGCTGCTGCTGCTGCTAAGTCACTTCAGTTGTGTCTGACTCTGTGCGACTCCATAGATGGCGGCCCATCAGGTTCCCCCGTCCCTGGGATTCTCCAGGCAAGAACACCAGAGTGGGTTGCCATTTCCTTCTCCAGTGCATGAAAGTGAAAAGTGAAAGTGAAGTCGCTCAGTCGTGTCCAACTTGTAGCGACCCCATGGACTGCAGCCTATGAGGCTCCTCCATCCGTGGATTTTCCAGGCAAGAGCACTCGAGTGGGGAGCCACTGCCTTCTCTGCCAGACTCCATTAGGTGAGTCTTTCCAGTGGCCACCTGCTCTAAGATGCCAGCGGCTGAGAACTTTCAACCAATGGAAGAGTTGTCATGCTCCTCCTGGAGTTGATGGTCTGGCCACGTAAACAAATACGCTACAATCCAGTGTGCTGCCTCGAGAGAATGGCGTGGGGCTGGACGCGCCGTGGGCGTGCAGGGAGGTGCAGGGAGGTGGGAGGAGAATCTTCCAGAGTGCGTGAGCGTTTGCAGAGAGAACAGTAGAGGGAGGGTTTCCGAGGGGGCAGCTGAGGGAGCAAAGACAGAGGTAAGAGGCCCTCGGGTGTGTCTGGGGGCCCGGGAACAGCTCGGTGTGCCCAGAGCAAAAAGAAAAAACACCACCACACAGAATAAGACAAGGGGCGGCAGGAGGTGAAGCCAGTCGCTCGGAGTTAGCACAATTGGGAGTATCTGTCACAGGAAGCCCGGGAAACAGTTTCACATGGACCGCTGACTGAATTCCATAAACATTCACACCGAGCTGCTGCTAAGGAGTCTGGATATCTGTGGATATGAAGGGGTGGCAGTTTAACTCGTGCACGCGTGGTAAGGATGCCGTGCCTTTGAGTGTCGTCCCCCGAAGGGCGAGCCTGGGACGTGGGCCTGAAACTACATGCGTCTGTGCGGCGTTGCCTTGGAAGATGCAGAAGCATCAGGATAGGAGCGGGGCCGGGACTGTGTCCTTCAGGGGCTCTCGGGCCAGGTGGAGCCCTGGACGTGGAGTGTGCACTGTGTGTGGTCAAACTCACTGGCGAGCGCTACGACCAAGCACCAGGAAGCGGCGTCTGCCCGTGGGAGCCGAGCTCTCCCAGAAGTTTCAGGAAGCCAAGGTTTTCCTGGATATGCTTCAAGCATCAATCATGGGGTGATGGAAAGAAGAGGGACGCGTAGAACAAAACGAAGGAAAACAAGGAACCTCTCTTCCAGCCGCAGAGACTCTTTATGTTGTCATTCAGGCGCTCAGTCGCGTCCAACTCTTTGCGACCCATGAATCGCAGCACGCCAGGCCTCCCTGTCCATCACCGACTCCCGGAGTTCACTCAGACTCACGTCCATCAAGTCCGTGATGCCATCCAGCCATCTCATCCTCGGTCGTCCCCTTCTCCTCCTGCCCCCAACCCCTCCCAGCGTCAAAGTCTTTTCCAATGAGTCAACTCTTGGCATGAGGTGGCCAAAGTACTGGAGTTTCAGCTTCAGCATCATTCCTTCCAAACAAGTCCCAGGGCTGATCTCCTTTAGGATGGACTGGTTGGACCTCCTTGCAGTCCAAGGGACTCTCAAGAGTCTTCTCCAACACCACAGTTCAAAAGCATCAATTCTTCGGCACTCAGCCTTCTTCACAGTCCACTCAGATCCATACATGACCACAGGAAAAACCATAGCCTTGACCAGACAGACCTTTGTTAGCAAAGTGATGTCTCTGCTTTTGAATATACTGTGTAAGTTGGTCATAGCTTTCCTTCCAAGGAGTAAGTGTCCTTTAATTTCATAGCTGACTGTTTACACCCAGGAAGAAGTGTTCCTAGCAGTCACCATGTACCATGGAATTGTGTAAACCACAGCCCTCAACACCCCCATCTCTGTAACTGTAGCCAAGAAGTAGTGTTACTGAAACTATGCTCTCCTTGACTTTAACACTGTAAGGAAGTTTAGCAACGTTATTTGCCTCGTTGTCATTTAAGTAGAGGAATGGGTGTTTCTGTAGGTTTTCTGGAAGAATCAAATGGGCTTGAAGTTTTAGGTGTAGAAGAGTTAATTATATAAGATCTGTCCCACCTGCTGATCAGTCTCCTTAGGTTTCCCAGTCATTTCTTCTCTGGCTTTATTGGTTGGGGCTCAGGGTTCACCACTGGAGAAGGCAGTGGCACCCCACCCCAGCACTCTGGCCTGGAAAATCCCACAGATGGAGGAGCCTGGGGGGCTGCAGTCCATGGGGTCTCGGAAAGTCGGACACGACTGAGCAACTTCACTTTCACTTTCATGCCTTGGAGAAAGAAATGGCACCCAGTCGTGTTCCTGCCTGGAGACCCCAGGGACGGGGGAGCCTGGGGGGCTGCCGTCTGGGGGGTTGCACAGAGGCAGACACGACTGACGCGACTCAGCAGCAGCAGCAGGAACAGGGTACACATCGGGCTTCCCAGGTGGCGCTGGTGGTAAGAGAACCCGCCTGCCAATGCCGGAGACGAGAGGGACGCAGGAGACGTGAGGGACGCAGGAGACGTGAGGGACGCAGGAGACGCACGAGACGTGAGGGACGCAGGAGACGCACGAGACGCAGGAGACGTGAGGGACGCACGAGACGCAGGAGACGTGAGGGACGCAGGAGACGTGAGGGACGCAGGAGACGTGAGGGACGCAGGAGACGCAGGAGACGTGAGACACGCAGGAGACGCACGAGACGCAGGAGACGTGAGGGACGCAGGAGACGTGAGGG
>SJYF01000760.1:2094262-2111833 GCA_006410515.1 Procapra przewalskii
CAGGGCTGAGGCGGGGTGGTCCAGGATGCAGATGGGAAGCTCACCAGGCCGCTTTCAGGCAGCTTCCCCCGATTCCCTGCAGGAGAGAAGAGGGGAAGATGAAAGACTTGTCCAGAGATTTGAGACGCGCAGTAGAAGGCGGGTTCGACTCTGAGGGGATGGGAGTGGCCAGGTGGTGGCGACTTGGGTTGCGTGGTGCAGTTTAAGTCTTAACAGGAAACCAGGTGTATAGAGGGGTCAGGAGCTAGCAGCCCAAGTCCGTGAGCATGGGAAGCCCCTGTAGGCTGTGCCTGTCATAGCACCTGGTCACAGAGGAAGCTGGCCAGGGTGACGTGGGTCGTAGTGGGCATAGCTGGGCAGGAAAAGGATGTGGGCAGCTGCACTGGGTGGGTGAGGAGCGAGGCAGACCCAGAAGCAGCTTTGGGTGGAGGCAGCTGGGCAGGTGAGAGATTGTAGAGCCTCACCTACCACTAGGCTGGCTGCTCTGCCTCTCTCTCATTACCCCGTCTACTTAAGAAAAATAATATTAATCACGTCTTAAATCAGTATAATTTGAAGAGTAATTGGGTAATGAAAATCCAGTTCAGAACCTGAGATGGAACCTCTTCAATTTCACTTGCCGGTTTCCAACTTAATTTTCAAAATTAAGATACCTCTCATGAGTCTCAAAATTGTTCACAATCCAGAATGTAGTGAGGGGAAGATAAGATGCTGAGTGGGAAAGTGGATTCCATGTCAAAAACTACCCTAACGTGTGTGTGTGGGTGTATGTGTGTGGGTGTGGTGGGTGTAAAGGGGGGACCCAGGGGTGGGATAGCCCTTTTGTACACAAGGACACCTAACTGTGAATGGCATTTGTTGGACATCTGAATCAGTTAGTTTGGAGAAAATGCCATTGTCTGGAGGAGCATTTATGTGGCAGAGCTGAGTTTGTCATTGGAGGGACCGGCTTTGAATCTCCGCTCTGACGGTTCCTCACAAGCAGTCAGTGTCTGCCTGTCTGTCTCTCCCTCTCACACACATGCGCACCTGCACATGCATTTATACGCATCCCTCTTGGCTCGCTTAAATACTCGACTCTGAGCTTCTGTTTCTCTGTCCGCAAGATCAGGACGTCACCGCCTGCCTCTCAGGCAGCAAATGGAATCCCCCACAAGCTGCCGCTTCGCACTCCTGGGCTCAGGGCTGCGCCCCCAGTGTTCACAGGGAAAGTGGGCAGAGAGCAACCAAGGTTTCCGTTATCCTTGGGGCGTAAGGTCGTGACTGCAGGGCGTGGAGGGGGCTCCTGAGATGCCAGTGTGTTTACCTGGGTGCTGGTTACTTGGGCAAACTGAAAATTCACTGAGCTGGGTACGTATGTGGACTTTGCTGGGTATATGTGACTTCAATCAAACGTTTCAAAAGTGATTTTGCAACAAAAATTCATTACACCTGCTTGATTTCAGATTATTACTATGCACATGGAGTGAACCTCAGAATTCTAACATGATTAAAAAAACAAGATTGTCATAAATTTTATTAAATCAATGAGCTAATTTAAAGCTGGGTGAAACAAAATAATGAGAATTTTTCTCACAATTCAAGCGTGTTTTATTAAAGCCCACCAAACCTGCTTGTTATTGATATTGTTAATACAATATTTAGATTCCATTTTGAACCTGCCAGCTGGCAAAGATTACTGAAATGTCAGTCTTTTCTGAGAGTACTTTGTTTGTTTGTTTTTTTAACATTCATGACCAGAGTTAGGTTCTTAAATGTAGCTTAAGATGAATTTCTGCTGCTGCTAAGTCAGTTCAGTTGTGTCCGACTCTGTGCGACCCCGTAGACGGCAGCCCACCAGGCTCCCCCGTCCCTGGGATTCTNNNNAGAACACTGGAGTGGGTTGCCATTTCCTTCTCCAGTGCATGAAAGTGAAAAGTGAAAGTGAAGTCAGTCATGTCTGACTTCTAGCGACCCCATGGATTGCAGCCCACAAGGTTCCTCCGTCCATGGGATTTTCCAGGCAAGGGTACTGGAGTGGGGTGCCATCCCCTTCTCCGTAAGATGAATTTATGTGACTATAAATGGCACTAGGGAAAAAAGTGAAAAATCTTTATCAAATACTTTGAGAAGGTCTTTCTCAAAACACAGGAGACTCACATAAACTGTAAAAGTTCACCTAAACAGAAGAGTGTTTCATTCTATCATAGTATCTTGATGGATAAATATGTTGGTAGCGGAATTGATCTAGAAGTCATTATTTAAACCTTGAAACTTCATAGATAGCATTTTGCTAACAGAAAGCATTGTGTTTGGAAACGTTTGAAATTTAAAAACGAGCAGGCCTGGCTGGGGTATGGGCAATTTGGATGAAAGGGATCAAGAGATACAGATTTCCAGTTAACAAAATTAAACATTTTGGGGGTGTAATATAAAGCATGCTGCTGCTGCTAAGTCGCTTCAGTCATGTCCGACTCTGTGCGACCCCATAGATGGCAGCCCACCAGGCTCCCCCGTCCCTGGGATTCTCCAGGCAAGAACACGAGTGGGTTGCCATTTCCTTCTCCAGTGCATTAAAGTGAAAAGTGAGAGTGAAGTCGCTCAGTAGTGTCTGACTCTGTGCGACCCCATGGACTGCAGCCTGCCAGGCTCCTCCATCCATTGGATTTTCCAAGCAAGAGCACTGGAGTGGGGTGCCATTGCCTTCTCCAAATATATAGCATAGTGACCATTTAATAATACTATCTTTGAAAGTTGCTTTAAAAGTAGATTTTAAAAGTTCTCATCACAGGAGACAAAAAAAAGTGTCACTGACCGTACTGATTAGCCACAGTGTATACAAATAATCATTATGTGGGACACCTGAAGCTAGTGTAATGCATGTCTATTATATCCCAGTTTAAAAACAAAAGATAAAAACAAGCCAGGCCAGTTACGCCAAGATTTGTAACTGCCAGAGGAATACAGAATAGCCAAGATCCTTTTCACCTGAAAGCACATAGAATTGTGATTTTACCTTGAAGATTGATTTTCAAAAGAGGACCCTTCTCTACAGCATTTGTCGAAATGATTAAGGTGTTTGGGAACGCCTGTCAGACCACTGAACCATCTGTTGTCTTCATTTAAACTCTTAAGTCTCTATGTCAGCCCTTCTGTCAATACTGTCTCAGCGGCTAATGCTGCCTCGTCCACGCTCAGGCCTTTCAAGAATGTGTTGTAATGATAGTAATGTTGAAAGATCTTAGCACCATTTTCATGATAGTACTCAGGCCTGAATTTTGTCTTGTGTGTTCCCAAGTCAAAGTCTGTGACACTGTCCTGTTTCAGGGACAGAGGAAATCTCAGATTTGTCTGTAGGTACTTTTTGCAAAAGAGTTAAGACAGTATGAAGGTCTATTTTCTTTTTTCTTCAGGAGTCTGAAGAACCTTCACTTTATGATTGTGATGAGTGTGACTGTTTCAAGTCCTCTTGGTACACGTTCCATTGGCCAGCAACATGGTGAGCCTGGCTCTTTGCAGGTGCGATTAGAAATTGCAGCTGCAGCCAGCCCTGGGTCTGAACCCAGCACGCTGCCTCTGGTATGGCCCGGAATCGGAGTGAGGCTGACCCCACGACACATAGGTCAGTGAGGAATGGAAGGGCCTCCCCTGAAGTGTTCGTTGTATTGATACTTACCTTGAGCCGTGGAATCATGCGTAGTTTTTATTCACTTTCTGCTGACCGCAGTAAGGTTGTGTGGGGTAGACAAAGTATAGAAAAGAGTAAAGTAAACTACGCCTGCTAGTTTTGTTCACTGCTGCTGCTGCTGAGTCGCTTCCGTCGTGTCCGACTCTGCGACCCCATAGACGGCCTCCCACCAGGCTCCCCCGTCCCTGGGATTCTCCAGGCAAGAACACTGGAGTGGGTTGCCATTTCCTCCTCCAATGCATGAAAGTGAAAAGTGAAAGTGAAGTCGCTCAGTGATGTCCGACTCTTAGCGACCCCATGGACTGCAGCCCGCCAGGCTCCTCTGCCCATGGGATTTTCCAGGCAAGAGTACTCGAGTGGGGTGCCACTGCCTTCTCCTAGGTTATTGTTAATGGTCAGTTTGGGCTTCCCTGGTGGCTCAGTGGTAAAGATTCTGCCTGCTAACGCAGGAGGTGAGAGTTCAGTCCCTGGCTCAGGAAGATCCCCCCAGAAAAGGAGATGGCAACCCACCCCAGTACTCTTGCCTGGGAAATCCCATGCACAAGGGGAGCCTGGAGGGGTGTGATGCGCGGGGCTGCAGAAGAGCGGAGCCCACCTTCACGACTCAGCAACACCAGTGGTCAGTTTCCGTCCTCAGAGGCAGGGCGGTGAGGCGGTAAGTCTTAGAGAACGAAGAACCTTTAGAGCACATCTCCTCACCACGCCCGATATATGCACCTGAGACTTCTTTCTTTTCGAATAACTTGAGACCTATCCTTACCTTGTTATGTGAAAGAAGTAACGACCAACAGAACGACAAAAAACAGGTCTTGTGGCCCATACCCTTGAGGTCCAGACCAAAGCCGGATGCGCCAAGACCACGCCAGCCAGGAGACCCTTGGCTGGTCCCCTTCCGGACGCAGCCGGGCAGTTAGGGCTGAGGAGGACTGGAGCCTGTACGAGGCAGTCACCACAAACACAGCAGGGTCTTCTCTGCAGCCCAGGGTGCTGGTCCAGGCTGCCCCTGTGGCTGCAGGCCTCTGGGACTCTCGGTCACATCAGAAGCGCTCCTCCTGGCTCAGCCCAGGAGCACAGATCCCCTCCCGGGCCCAGGAAGGCGCTTCAGTGGCGCGTCGTCCTTTGCTCATGCTGGAGCGCAGGCGGCCTCTGGGCCGTGAGCTCGGTTAAGAGCCTGGAGGAGGGTGGCTGGAGGCAGAGGCGCGCGGGCCGCCTGCTGCTCCCAGGACTCTGAAAGACGCTCCGTGTTTGCAGTAACTGGAAAAGCATTCGGGTTTTCTAAATGATCCGTTCATACCTGAGGCCACAGACTTCCAGGATCCGTTATTACTTATCTTTAGTTTCGCAGACCAACTTGATAATGTTTCCTTGAGGACCAGAAGTTCAGGTGTGGGTCTGCTGAACTGGATTGGGAGGCAGTGCCTGGAGAATCCCAGGGACGGAGGAGCCTGGTGGGCTGCCGTCTGTGGGGTCGCACAGAGGCGGACACGACTGAAGCGACTCAGCAGCAGCAGAAGGCTCCGAATTGAACGTCGGGAGTCCTGATTTGGAAGGCGTATGGTGGTTTCTGTTTTACTTAAAGACGCTCATCACCTTAGAGCACATTTATGTTCAGTGCTGGATATGCGAAGGGCGCCTCCAGGTGTTCTGGGACACCTGGGGCCGGAGGAGGGTTTCTGTTGGGGGAGGTGACCCCAGAGGCTTCCTCAGAGCCCTCGTCTGTGCTCCTTGCCATCTGCTTCAGGGCTGCTCTGCAGCAAAAGGCTGCATGTCAGTGACTGTGCTTAATTAATTTGTCCAACATACCCCACCTTGTTCCAAAAAGAGCTTGCAGTAGCTTACAAAAATGCAGTGTAACTAGAATTCTTTTTTTATGGTCATACTGCTATCAAAATAAAGGGGAAAGGGCAAGATACCTAAGATATAGTTGGAGGATAACATTAGCATATAAAATTAGTACCCGAGGTCCTTCGTTTCGGTTTAAAGAATAGAGTCAGTCACGAGTGTGGCTCCCGGTCGCCAGGGCAGAGAGTGGAACATAGTCAGGTATGTGGTTTAAATGTTCAGGAGATGAAAACCAGCTTGTTACCGAAGAGAAACACAGAGGTGCCTGGTACTGAGTTGTCCTTTAGGCGTCAGAGAGGCAGATGCTTGGTCGTGTGCAGGGTGCGTCTTGCTGCCCAAGACTCTGCCTCGTCCCCTCGGCGGCTTTCTGTGGCATCTTCAGCCAGGGCAGTGATGCGCTCGGAATTCCTCAGTGACGGGCCCGAGGTGCTGCCGTCTTTAGGGTGGCTTAGTCTGGGCCAGGGCCGTGGAGTCTGCAGTCTTCAAAGCTTCCCGGGGATGCCAAAGTACAGACTTGATAGCTCTGTTTTAGGAAACAGAGGAAAATGTAGCTGAACCAGCTTAGGGCCCAGAGCTGGAAGCAGGGGTTTGGTGAGATGTCAGTGATGCAGCTCACGCGAGGCCCGAGCCCACCCGAGAAACTGAGTCTGGAGCTGGAGGGGGACGGCTGGGCAAGCCCGAGAGGATGGGGCAGGGGAGATGGGGCGCATCCCAGGCAGGCCTCTCTGCCTACACTCTGTAGCCCTCAGCCAGCTGGAGCTGGGACGAGCAAGCCGCAGGACTGGGACGGTGTGCTGTGTGGGAATAAAGGCGTTTGAAGGTCAAGTACATTGAGTGTGGGCTTCCCTGGTGGCTCAGAAGGTGAAGAATCTGCCTGCAACGTGGGAGACCCAGGTTCGATCCCGGGTCGGGAAGATCCCCTGGAGGAGGGCATGGCTACCCCCGCCCCCCCCCCAGGATTCTCGCCTGGAGAATCCCATGGACAGAGGAGCCTGGCGGGTTACAGTCCTTGGGGTCACAAAGAGTCTAACACAACTGAGTAACTACATTGAATATATATATTTAAATGGGGTCACTTTGACTATTAGTTGTGTTTATCAGTATTGAATATGAATTCTTTGAACTAGAATATACAGCAAAGTTTAGAGACTCTTTACGGTCAGTAGGCCTCCAGTGGTGCGGGCTTGACCCCAGGGCTGCTACTGACTAGCCTTGCCCATTGAGGCCCCGGCCTGGAGCTTTCCCTGAGCCTGACCTCGCCTAGCCCTGAGGGACGACGCGCCATCTCCCAGTCACCAGTGGGCAACTGTGGGGAAGCAGTGGGGGGCCTGGGGTCTGCTCCGGAGCTGGCCGTTCCACGAGCATCCGCAGCTTGGCGATCCTTCATGGTTGTTCAGCCCTCTTTTTCCTTCTCCTTTCTTCCTCCTCCTCTTCCTCTTCCTCCCCCACCGCTTTGGTAGAACGTGAAATCAGAAGTCTGTCTGGTTGAACTAAGGGCTGGGGACCCAGAGTCCCAGCCTCTCCCACCACCCCGGTGTCCACCCCTCAGGAAGGCCAGGAGCTCCCTGCCGCCCCAGGCGGTGGCAGGCAGCCCGTCTGTCTCAGCCCCGTTAGTCAGGGCTCCTGTGTGTGTGCAGAGACATTCCTGTTTCCAACTGGAAGACGGGGGGTGGTTCAGTCGCTCAGTCGTGTCCAGCTCTTTGCAACCCCATGAACCACAGCACGCCAGGCCTCCCTGTCCATCACCAACTCCCGGAGCTTGCTCAAACTCATGTCCTTCGAGTCGGTGATGCTGTCCAACCATCTCATCTTCTGTCGTCCCCTTCTCCTCCCACCTTCAGTCTTTCCCAGCATCAGGGTCTTTTCAGAAGAGTCAGCTCTTCCCATCAGGTGGCCAAAGTATTGGAGTTTCAGCTTCAGCACCAGTCCTTCCAATGAACACCCAGGACTGATCTCCTCTAGGATGGACTGGTTGGATCTCTTTGCAGTCCAAGGGACTCTCAAGAGTCTTCTCCAACACTATAATTAAAAAGCATCAATTCTTCAGCGCTCAGTCTTCGTTATGGTCCAGCTCTCACACCCATGCATGACTGCTTCCTATTTCATTCTTTATGAAGTCTCAATTACTTTTATAAATTAGAAAAACGATGGACAAATACGGAGTCTCTGTCATGGTGTCAGGGAATGATGCACGAGTGCACCCGCCTCTGTCTTTTCATCCGTGTTTTCTGAAGAATAACCGCAGTTTGGAGAGTTTTCATGGCACCTGAACCATGCCCTTTGTGTGATGCTGAGGTTAAATTCAGGACAGGACCTGTTATGGGAGAGCATCTCACACCAGCACTTCACCTGGAAATCAGAACAGCCTTGCAGACTTATTATGGTGCAAATTCGGCCTGGTGGGGAAGCCCCGATTTTGAGAGATTTTTCTCATCTGGCCTCCTCCCCCAGGATCGGATTATACACAAATTGGTACTTACAGGTGGTAATTGGTTCTGTTCTTAAAAGATTTCTCTAGAGGATAATTTTTCTACTTTCTTGAATAGTGTGTTTCAGCCTGACTTTCTGGAAGGAACTTCTTCCCACTCTTTACTTTGAATGTCTCTTCTCACGGTTTCAATATAATTGTCTTCCGTGCTCCATGAAGAAGAGAACAGGGGACAGCGGCATGGGCTGGCCCTTGCGTCTTGTGTTGGCACCTTGGAAGTGCCCCATCACCAGCAGCACCGGTGGGCCCCGTGGGCAGATGGCATGACTCAGCCTCCGGCAGTGGGCTGGGTGTGTCTCCTGAAGGGCCCATATGTCCCTGTGCATCAGCAGAGGAGTCTGGTGGTCAATGATGAGCGTCTCCAGCTCCGACCCCGTTATCCCAACCGCATACATGCAGGGCGGGTGGCTAAGGAGGGATTCATTTCCCAACTGAACAGTGGAGCTTTTCTCTGCTCAAAGACAGCTGATTTACTCTGGTTTGTACAAGGATCAGAGTGGTCAACTCTGTGTGTTTTCCTCCTCAGCTAACCTACACACAGAAGACAGTCTGGTTTTCAGATGGACCAGGTCTTAAATGAGTAATCGAGGAGTCTAAACTCCCTTGCTTTTTATAGGTTCTGATTCTCTGAAAAGAAGATTCTCAGAGGTCCCACCTGCTCAGGCTCCCTTTGGCAGGATATCAACTGTGGTCTCTTTGCCAGGTTTTCCCTGAATAATGAATGAGGCAGTGTGGAGCAAGTCAGAAATAGAAATCAATAAAGCTGAATTTCTCCAGGAAGAGGCGGCCCTGCAGCTAACTGATAGTGAACAGTGAGGCCAGTGGGTGCCAAACACAGTCAGGCTCAACCCCGCTCAGCGGAGGGACAGAGCCTCCGGGCTCCGGATTGCTCATACGGGATCGGGGTGCAGGC
Organism: Procapra przewalskii; assembly: GCA_006410515.1. NCBI lineage: Eukaryota > Metazoa > Chordata > Mammalia > Artiodactyla > Bovidae > Procapra > Procapra przewalskii. Next base: position 2,103,173 of record SJYF01000760.1, read on the forward strand.
CACTCAGAGGGACTTCGGGGTGGGGCGCGGGGGAAGAGGGGCGGAGCCTAGAGCCCACAGAGCCTCGCCCTTGCACCAGCTCCCAGGAGCCAGGCGCCAGACGCTGTCATGAATCCCAGTGTACGGCTGCGGGAAGAGACCCGCCTGCGGCCTGTTTGTCCTGGCTCCGTGGAATTCGGCAGGACCACGAGGTCTGCAGAGACTCCACAATCCTTGCCCCTGCCCACGAGCAGCCCCTGCCCCCACCCAAGGTGGGCGGGCGCTCGCAGAAAAGCCGGCTTGGAACCCCGCAGACAGACTGATTTTAGTTGGAGGGAGATTGAAACATTGTGTGGAGAGCCTTTTTAAGTGCCAGTCGTTCCGTGGCGTCCACTGGGGTCTCCCCTTTGAAGATGATGCAGGCACCCATCAGGAGGGTGTGCGGCTGGCTGGCAGGCAGGCAGGCAGGGGAGGGCGGGGCCAGCTGATTCTCCGTACTTGGCAGGCAAGCAGCCAGAACCCTTCTATTAAAGGCGTTTCAGGTGTCCGCCTTGGATAAGTATTCAAGCCAGGGACAGGGGTTTTGTGCCTTAGGTACTTTGGGACACTAACTAGGAAAATGGTTTCAGAGATGGAGGGAGCGCTTGCTGGATTCTCACATGGGAATATCCTCCTCCTTGAGGACACTGATGAGGGTCCTGTTTCCCTGAAGGCCCCGCTGTGCTGCCATCTGAGCCTGGGTGCCAGGCCTTATGAGTGGTTTGGTTGAAATCCTGCTTGGATTGTTCTGCAGGGTGCTTTGAAAAGAGCCCTGGACTCAGAGCATGGACTCGTGGTTTGATCTGCGCACCTTGCCTTCGGGCTTCCTGGGCAGCGGTAGTGGTCAAGAACCCGCCTGCCAAGCAGGAGACGTAAGAGACAGGGGTTTGATCCCTGGGTGGGGAAGACCCCCTGGAGGAGGGCGTGGCCACCCGCTCCAGTGTTCTTGCTGGAGAGTCCCATGGACAGAGGAGCCTGGCGGGCTGCAGTCCATGGGGGTCCCAAAGCGTCAGACACAACTGAAGTGACTTAGCAGGCGCCCACGGACACGCCTTCAGAACCAGACTGGCGGAGTGTGTGTCCAGCTCTGCACCTGACCCGGGCGCGTGCGCTGAGCGACGCCGTTTCTTAGCGCCCATCTCGCCCCTGGCGTGCTGCGTTTTCAGGAATAGACCTTTGCCCTAGGACTTTCTGTATTTAATTTGTCTGGCCAGCGCTCGGTACTCTTTCTGACATAAAGTGAGTCAGCGCTTGGAAAATAAATGAATGAATGAACCCAGCCCAGCAGTGCTCGTCCGAATGGAAGGCCTGGGTCTGATAGAGGCGTGGAGCGCGCAGTCTCCAGTCTGGGCACCCCTCGAAGCCCCGCGCTCGCAGAGAGGAGAGCGGAAAGTGGCGGCGTGGGCCCGGGGCTCGGGGAAGGAGAGGCGGCTCCGAAGACACCGCCATGCCCCCGCGTCCCGAGCCTTCTCTCCCCGCGAGGACTCCCCGGGCGCCGCGTCCGTCCCTGCTGCTGGGTGCGGGTGGTGGAGACCAGGCGCCTCCCCCCCAGCTTAGCCGGCCCGAGCGCTTCAGTGTGCACATGCGCCGTGCTTGGGGGAGCCAAGCGGAGGAAAAGGCTTTGGATCGATACAGGAGTGTCGTTAAAGCACTTAGCTCTCCCACAGAGCCCCGCTAAGTGCCTCTAATGCAGTTTTCAGGGAGGGGGGATAGATCGACGGGGGGGCCCCCTGGGCCATAGCCGGCAGGGTGTGAACAGACAAGGCGGCCTGGAGGGCTCTGGGTCTGAGGAGGTGAAGGGCACCGGCCAGGCGTCCGGCAGAGGCGTGTTCAGGAGCAGTGTGTGAGTGACCCCCGCCCCCGTGGAGGGCCCTGGCCGCTGGGCCTGGCGGTGGGGGCAGGCCTGGCACGCAGATGGGTTTTGATTGTCAGAGTGATTTTGAACACACGTTGCCAAGGCTCCAGCACAAGGAGTTTTCTCTCCCGCGTTCGGATTCCCGGCTTCTCCTGACGCTTGGACTTGTGGCCTCTCTGGGCCCCCTCACCCCGGGCCAGGAGCTGGCTGGACCTGGGCGGCCTTGATGTGCGGGGACTTGCTTCTTAACCTCCACAGCCTCCAGCTCACTCGGGCGTTTGCCTCTGAGTCACTGGTTAGAAGGCAAGTTTCTGGGAAATAGTGCAGATTCAGGCAACTAGCGCAGCCCTGTAGAAGGCAGGATCGGATGCCGGTGATGCGCTTGAGACATGTGGGGCTAACTGCTCACTGTGTGCGGTCTCTCTTCTACGCGTTTTGCCAGCATTAACTCACTCATCCTGGTGCAAACCCCAGCAGGCACATTCTGTTAGGATCCATCTGACAGATGGAGAAACCAGAGGCCGCGTTTCTGTGACTGGAATTAGCTGCCCCGGTGCTTGGCCTGCTCGTGGGACAGGCTGGGGCTTCCAGCCCGTCAGGCCGGCTCTCTGTGGATGAAAGGGGCCGTCCCTGAGTCCAGCGTGGTGGCTCAGGCGCCTGGTGCTGTGTGACTCGATGTGTTCGTCTTTCATGGCCCCCAGGACACGGACAGATGGGGGAGAGGACAGCGGACCTCCTCAGGGACGCAGGTGGAGTGGTGACTGAAGGCTGGAGAATGCGGAGATCCTGGGGGATTTGAAGGCCGCAGGGAGGGACTCAAAAAGCACAGTGACGCTGATGAGAGGGAACGGGGTGACCGGAAAGACTGCGAGGAGGCGAGAGGCTTGTTGGGGGTGGGGTGCTCCAGACCAAAGGCCTCAGCTCCTACCGGCCAGACTTCCACCTTAAGAAATGACCCTGGGAGTGAAATAAGGTCTGAACTCCTCCGTGCTCCCAATTGAGATTTCCGCTGCTCAGTCTGTTCCACGGGAAAGAAACGTTCGGTCTCCGGCGTGGACAGGACTGCAGGGCACACAGGAGGGGACCCGGCCGAATGGAGTGAGGAGAGCTGGAACCGTCTGTCCACCTGGAGGCGGGGCGAAGTGCTGCCAGCCCGGGCCGCCCTCCCTGGAGCGCGCTCTTCCAGAACTGCCCTGCCCTGGCGTGAACTTCAGGTTCCCGCCCAAGAGCCCTGGTGAGGACTGCGGGGGATGCCCACACTTACCTTTCACCCCCTGCATTTCCCGCCCCGCTGATGAGCTCGGACACCCAGGGCTCGCTGTCCCGCCTGGCCCGGCCCCCAGGCCCAACACGGAGATGAGACCCAGACCTTCAGCACCCCGACAGCCCCCTCCCAGGTTCAGCCTGCCCTGGTCGCCTGTCTCTGCAAAGCGGCGTCTTCTCCAGGTAGACAGATAGGCTCCGGCTAAGGCCACCCACGAGGAGGTGCGGCAGGACACACCCTGCTGGGTTTCCCTTCTCTTTAATGGAAAGCCTCTGCAAGTCCTCTCACCTGTTCCTGCCCTACCCGTGTGTTTAGTCTTACAGCAGTGTTTTTACTTACTTCCAAGTTTTTAATGTCTGCTTGTTTATTTTTGGATGTGCGGAGTCCTGCTTGCAGCGCAGGCTTCTTCTCTAGTTGTCAAGCGTGGACTGAGTTGCCCCGCGGCGTGTGGGATGTTAGTTCCCTGACCAGGGACTGAACCTACGTCCCCTGCATTGGAAGGCAGGTTCTTAACCACTGAACCAGCAGGGAAGTCCCTTTACTTAACTCTTGTACTGTGCTGTGCTTGGTCACTCAGTTGTGTCAGATTCTTTGTGACCCCGTGGACTGTAGCCCTCCAGGCTCCTCTGTCCATGGGGTTCTCCAGGTGAGAATACTGGAGTGGGTTGCCATTTCCTACTCCAGGGGATCTTCCCGACTCACGGATAGAACCCGGGTCTCCTGCATTGCATGCAGATTTTTTTTTTTTTTTACCATCTGAGCCTCCAGGGAAGTCTCTTACTTACGTTTAGCTCTTCCTGAATTTCTACGTCAAGTGGAAGCTCAGGTAAACTTTATCATTTTCAAGTGAAGGAGGGATGGTAACGGATGGCCCACTTTGAGAAGCTCACGTAGTAAAAATCATCCTGGGCTCTGTGGGCTGGGTTTGGCTAGTAGTTCACCTGGTTATTAACTGAGTGTCCTTTGTCAAGTTACTTAACCTCAGTTTCCTCATCTGCTAGATGGGTATAAGAATCACTGCTTCATGAGGTTATTGCAAAGTGAAGGTGACCGTTTAAATGTCACCCAGTAGACACTCGGTGAATGGCTGGCTGCTGTTAAAGACGCGGTACTGCCTGCCAGACCTGCTCAGCTAACCCTTAGTGCCTGGAGTCTCAGCTGGTGTGCCTGGAAGCTACTTTGCGACTTTTATTACTTCTGCCCCCGCGTTTGTAAATGCTTCCAGGCCAAGGGCTATGTATTCAAACTACTGTGAGTTTCTCCTGGCGTATCATGAGGATTCTGTAAGAGTGCTCTCTCATTTGTGTCTGGGAAGGATTTTTATGGATTCAAAGTAGCACATAAAGAAACTAACTTGAAGAAAATTTCCGCAGAGGCTGTGGCAGGTGGGTGGGATCTTTACGCAGAAGGCCAGCAGTGCATCATAAGTGCTTGGCCAGCTCAAGCACCCCCTCCATCCGAGTAAGCCCACAGAGGCACACCCTCCTCCTCCACACACCGTTTTAGGAAAACGATGCTCTTGGCTGGCTAGTATGATGTTATTTTTACAGACATTTAATAAGTGAGCCTTTTTTTTTTCCTCTTCAAATTTACAAGGTGTTTTCATAGTGAGTTTGCTTTACAGGTATTATTCTTGTAGACTTTGGAAAGCTTGGAGATCCCAGAAGTATTAGAATCAGGGGACCCAGGGGATCTGATGGCTCAGAAAAGGATCCGGGCAGAAGGGACAGTTTTGAGAGGGAGGGCGGAGAGCCCAGGGGGCCTGAGGCTTCATCAGATGTGATGGGGCTGAAGGAGGCACGTGGAGAGTGGATAGCGCAGTGGAGGTAGGCCCAGAGGTGAGGTAAAGAGACACTGGGTTCCAAGGCGATTCTCAAGTAGGGACGCCTCGTGGGGAGAACTGTGAGTCTGCAATTTCGTATCCTGGTTTTGTTTTTTCAGACAATCCTCAGTAAATATCTTTCTTTTTCTTCTCTCTTAGCAGAGTGGGGCATGTGTGAGTTTGGGGGCAGCAGGGGCCTTTTATGCTCGGCTCTGCTGCTCCCTGGGAGCTTGGCAGAGTCCAGTTCCTCACCTGCAAAATGTGAGCCCCGGTCTAGGAGATGTCAAAGGCTGTTTTCCATTCGTAACTGACAGATGCTTTTTGTGACTCCTCTCAGAGCTGAATTGCTAACTATCCTATAATATACAGAAGTTATATTTTTTATAACCTTCTCTGTTAAAAGCAGAAAAGCTCCGTCCTGCTCAGCTGTGTAGTCCAGTAGATCGGGGTGGGGGGGCCTCACTTCTGTAAAGGGCGGATGGCAAATATTAGGAGCAGGCCATGCGGTTCAGGCTTACAGCTTCTCACCTCTGGACGTGGCTGAGGCCCATGAAGTTTCATTTACGGGCAGTGTACTTTGAATTTCATATACTCAAATGTCACAAAAACGTTAGGGTTTTTTTTCAGTAACTTAAAAATATATAAGCCATCCTCAGCCTGTAGGCCATTTATGCAAAAACAGACACGTTTGGTCCGCAGGCTGGCTGGAGTTGACTGACTTCCGAGTCAGCCCGCCCCCGCTTGGCAGTCGTCGGGGTTTTCCCGAGCTCCTGTCGTCGTCCTCACACGGCCTCGTGCCACCATCTGTCCCTCCCGCGTGCCTTAGTCAAGGACGGGGAGGCCTTCCTCCACAGCCGCAGCCCCTGTTGGATAGGAGGTGCTTGCTGAATGCTTTCCAAACGGATGGTGTGGTAATTATCGCGCTTACAAGACAAGCGCACCTCCGTGAGGCATTGGGATGTTGCCGTTTCCTTCCTAGAATGCAGGGTCCGTTTGGATAGATCCGTCCCGGAAGGTGCTTAGCGCCTGCATTGTCCAGTGGCTCCCCAGCATTTCAGAGTCTTCGATGCTTGCAGATACGCTCTCCTTACCTGCCAGCCACTGGTCTAAGAATTACCCCATGAGCAGCTCCATGTCTGTGGTTCTGAGTAAGGGAAGGCGCCGTCAGACGAAGGGGAAAGGGCTTGGAAAAGAAGGACAGAGCCGCGACAGGACAGAGGGCGTTTGGAGGCCTTGCCAGCTCCAGGTCTCCTGTAAACACACCCTGTGGGCCCACAGGGATTTCTAGACGGCTTCATCTCCACTGTCGGCAAGCTGTTGAGAATGCAGCCCGTCTGCTGAGTCCAGACTCCCGGGAGGCTCATTTGAATGAGCCCCTGAAATGTTTATTTTATCCCTTGTTTGTAATTTTAAGGCAAGAGCGTTATAATTTCCACTAAGGAGTGACGCTCAGCAGTCGCGCACAGTGGTGTTTGTCCTGGCTTCCCCTTTCCCGTGAGAGGCGCGAGGCACTCGGGGAAGGTAAGCATGCGCAGGGCTGTGTGTCTGGAGGATATAACGCCAGGATGCACAGAGGAAGAATTACGACCATTTACTTGTGTATTATTTTCTCAATTTGAGGCACTTGAATTCCAGAGCTCTTAAATCAAGAGGTTGAATTCGTGGCATTTTAAAGTAGATCACTTGAATAAGCTGTTTAAACCATCAGAATGGCTTAAAAAAAATCACCCGTTTCTTGGATTATTTGCTCTCGAGATTTACTTAATTGAAGTTTTTGCCTTTTCATTTTACTTCGAATCAAAACGATTTCTATAGGTAAGAAAGTTTTCATTTTATTCTTCTGGGGAGAGTAGGTTTCATGCTGCAGGCAGCTCCGGAGCAGGTGAAAGGAGGCAGTTCGCCACAAGTTGCACTCAGCACACGGTGCACACAGGTGCACACTCAGGGTTTCAGCCTAGACTTTCCTCCCCATGGGCGTGTCTGTAAATGGCACCGTGGCTACGCGTTCATGGTCTTAGGCCCATAGCAGCTCAAAGCTGTTGCTGATTAAAACCAGGCACCAAGAAGGGAGAAGATGAGGATGGGGAAAATATTCGTAGTGAAATTATAAAGTTGTTGTAGGCACTGATTATAGACCATTTCCCTGGAGAAGGGCATAGCCGCCCACTCCAGTGTTCCTGCCTAGAGAATCCAGGGACAGAGGAGCCTGGTGGGCTACAGTCCATACGGTCGCAAAGAGTTGGACACAACTTAGCCAGAGAAGGCAATGGCACCCCACTCCAGTACTCTAGCCTGGAAAATCCCGTGGACGGAGGAGCCTGGTAGGCTGCAGTCCATGGGGTTGCTGAGGGTCGGACACGACTCAGCGACTTTGGTTTCCCTTTTCACTTGCATGCACTGGAGAAGGAAATGGCCACCCACTCCAGTGTTCTTGCCTGGAGAGTCCCAGGGACGGGGAGCCTGGTGGGCTGTGGTCCATAGGGTCACACAGCGTCGGACACGACAGGCATCTTAGCACACGCACTGTGGACCATTTGCTTTTGCTGATGGAAAGCAAAGCCACACTAAGATGCAGAAGTGTGGTGGTGGCTGTGCTGTCCAGTCGCTGATTGTGCCTGACCCTGTGCGGCCTCGCGGGCGGCAGCGGGTGGGCCCCTCTGTCCTTCACCATCTACCAGAATTTGCTCAGATTCATGTCCGTTGAGTTGGTGATGCCATCCACCATCTCATCCTCTGCCTTCCCGTTCTTCTTTTGCAGAAGTGTGGATGGTCTAATTAAAATCAAAATCATCTATTTGTAAAATACCTGTTTTATTTATGAGTGACTGTCTTAAGCCCTCAGGAAACAGCAGTAAGTACCGAGGTCTCTCCCCTGTGATATATATAGAGAGAGAAATAAATATGCAGTGTGGTCTCAGGTGGGAAACACTTGCCATAAAAAATAATAAAGCAAAGCAAGGGGAGAGTGGTGGTCTTAGGGTGCTATTTTAGGGAAAGTAGCCAGCAAAGGTCTTTCTGAAGAATTGATGTAGGAACCAAAACGATGAGATGGTACCAGTCATGTCACCCTCTAGGGGAAGAGCTTTTTAGGCCAAGGGCACGTGCAAAGGCCCTGTGGCAAGCACAGATGTGACTTGTTGAAAGAGCAGCGGTATCAGTGTGGCTGGAGAGGTATGAACAAGACAGAATCTTGTAGGAAAAGAATCGGGAGTGGTCAGCAGAGGCCAGGTCGTTATATATCATGAAATAAAGGCTGGAGTTTCTATTCTAATTATGATGAGACACTACCAGATGGTTTTGAGGCAGGGCAACGCTTAATCTGGTATCTTTTTTATAAAGATCCCCCTCCAAGAGAGTGGGGAGCAGGGTATCTGAGTGAGTGGCAGGGACTGTGGACGTGGAATTCAGTTACGAGGCTATTGTCATAGTCCAGATGAGGACGATGGCAGTTTGACCAGGGGGCTGGTAGGTGGGGTGGTTTACCAGAAACTCTGAGCAGAGGCCTTGAGCTTTACAACTTTCTCTCTGTCCCTGTAATTCACACCTAAGGTATAAACTTCCTGAATTGTCTGTCTGATTGAGCCTGGAAGTATGAGCTAGTGTGACATCCTCGAGGAATTCTCCGGCCTGTTCGAGCTCTTCTGACGTCCATGAAGCGCCACTAACAACCCAGTGTTTTTGTATTTTTGTGGGTTTTTTTTT